>OVBA01005142.1:0-20893 GCA_900406435.1 Lepidium aucheri
TTGTTTTTGTTGCATTCACATTATCCTCAGGTTTAGACAACTGAAGTTCACCTAAAGGTTCTTCCTCATCATATTCTACAAAAGCTGCACCTATCTCAGCATGTTCAGCAGCAGCTCCACATCCCTCGTCATGNTAGCAACTGCACCTCCCTCATCATGTTCTGCAGCAGCTCCTCCTCTCTCTATTGTACCTATGTTTTGAGCATCCTCGTAGTGCTCACTTACTCAATCTTGTTTATCTACTTGTGTTTGGTCACCTGCTTGTTTTTCTTTGCCTGCCTTCTTAGATGATCTTCCTCTTTTCTTCTTAGGTCCCATCGTTAGCTTCCTAATACAAACAAAGGTCAAGAATATTAGTCACAAATTACAAAGTCAATGAGATAAGTTAATCACAAGTGAGACTAATATAATAAGAAATCTGTAAATATATACACACAAACTCAAACCAGAATAAACTAAACAGATTGATGCCTTAAATAACTTATAGAGATGTTGACAACAATTTCATAAATCGAGATTACTCTCAATGTTTCATGCCTTAAATAACTTATCTATTACTCTCGAGATTACTCTTAATTATTAACTAAATAAATCCCTTCAAAATCAGTTCTGGCTTTTTATGCCTCATCCATATCATTATCGGATTCAATATCAACATCAACGCTTGACACTAGTTCACAACAGTCAGCAAATCCAACTTCTGATTCTCTGTCACCGTATCTTCTCGAAGAAATTCTCACAACCACATGACAACTCGAAGACTCATCTTCTCTTATATAGAAAACTTGCTTTGCTTGAGTAGCCAAAATATAAGGATCCTTTGCAAAAGACACTTGGTTATTCTTCAGATTGACTAAAGTGAAACCATCTTGAATCTTGACTCCATTTCCCATAACTGCCCACTCGCAACGGTATAAGGGAACATAAAAACATTATAGTCAAGCAATATAATATCTGTTATTTGACCATAGTACAAAACCAGCTCAACAACTTGTGCATTGTCTTTTGCACTAGACCTACATACAGTTGTAGCCTCATAATAAACTCCACTGTTTATATACAGATTTTGTGTGGTATCGTTCGCCATTAACTACATAACCAGTGTAAGACCGTGCAGAACTACATGGACCATACGCCAACCATTTAAGTCTTTCTTCATGTGCATTGAGACAATAGAAATCTATGTAATGTAAATAAGCAACTGTCAGTTTACAAAACTCTGTAAAAATCAAAAGAAATACATATAGTATTAGAATAACTTGCCTTTGCTTTTAACCAAGAGGCAAAATTCTAAGTATGAGTACTCCACAAGGCTGATGCATCACGTTTACATCTTGCATTAGAGACTTGTAAAAACTATAAATGTTCATAACAAGAAAGCAACAAAAAACACTAAAATCTTTGACTGCCACAGTATACGAAATAAAAATGACTCAGATTTGTAAATGTACTAAAAATTTAAAAACAGACTTACTAAACAAAAGGTTCAACGACTGCCATACTCTTAATAACAGCAAGATGTGCTATTTTCAGCTCCGACTATGTAAGAACAATGTTCGTGCTTCCTGATATAGGATGCCCGCCTAGTATAGTATGATTCTCGTACTCGGGATTTTGTATCAGTTTTTCTTGCACATTTGTAGACTTTTTCAGAAACACATTACAGAACTGAATACACTATTTTGCAAGATAGCACTCAACTATACAACCTTCAGCTCTAGTAGGATTTCTGACATAGTTTTTAAAAACTTTCATATACCTTTCAAATGGGTACATCCATCTAAACTGAACTGGTCCTCCTAGTCTTGCTTCCCTGCCTAAGTGTATTTTCAAATGCACCATAATATCAAAGAAAAACTAGGACGAAAATAACTTTCAAACATGCATATAGTTTCAACAATCTCCTTCTCCATTACTATTAGTTGTCCTCTATCAATAACTTGCTGACACACTTATTGAAAAAGGTACACAAGCGTACAATAGCTATCCTAGTACCTTTGGGTAACAATAAGTGCAATCAGAAGAAGGAGCTGCATTAGTACATGATAGTCGTGTGATTTCAAACCTGATACCTTACAGTCATCTAATGATACTCCTCTAGATATGTTTGAACAATATCCATCCGGGCCCTTGAAGTCAAATAATCTTTTGCAGAAAACTTTCTTCTCTGTTTTTGATAAAGACCATGGTGCTGTAGGTAAAAAAGTTCTTTTTCCTTGCGTTTTAGGATGTAGATCCTTCCTAATACCTAGTCCCTCCAGACCTTTTCGAGCTTGAAGACCTTCTTTAAACTTACCACAATGCAGCAGAGTAGATACAATACTAGCCCCCACATTTCTTTCAACATGCGTCACATCTAATTGATCTCTAACCGGTAGTTCCTAGTCAATGTAGTAAACAAAAACGAATTTAATATGTAGCCAAGTTGAAGTTTAAAGAAAAAAGATAATGAATGTAAACTAGATCGTATCTCCCAATACGATAACTTGAAGAATTTAGACCTTTTCTTCCACCTTGACAACTCCTCCTCATCTACTTGTACTTCATCATATCCTTCGGACTCACTTGAGGAATTTTCACAATCAGATCGTAGCTCACTATATTCAATTATTTTCCTCTTACTTGCAGACTTTCTGAAATTGCCAAAGTCATTCTTGACATTTTTAGTTTTTGAGAGATCTCCTTCCGAGTTAATGTTTGACTCTTTCGACCTTCTTTGATTTTACCATCAAACCACGACTTCTTTCCTCTAAAACTATGTGTTGGTGGCAATCCCTTTCTATGACACATGAACACATGTTTTCTGCTATGTTTCAACCACATACTATCAGTATATTTCCCACATAAAGGACAACCCATATTACCCTTTGCTTTGCAGCCAGCTAGATTTCCATATGCGAAAGTCACTTATAGTCCAGAGCAACATCGCCTTGAGATTAAATATTGATTCTGTTAATCCATCAAATGTTAATTCTCCATTACTCCAAAGGTGATTAAGATGTTCTATCAAGGGCTGTAAGTAAACATCAATGTTGTTACCAGGATGATGTGGACTAGGAATTAGTAAATTAAGCATGATGTTTTCCTACTTCATACACAACTCAAGTGGCAAGTTGTAGTTAACTAAAAAGACAGACCATTAACTGTAATTGTTATTCATATTCAATGGATTAAATCGATCTGTTGAAAGTCCGAGTCTAACATTTCTTTCTTTAGCTGCAAAAGAAGGGAACTTGGCATTCATGTGATCCCATGTAGCTGAATCCACCGGGTGTTGTAGCTTTCCGTCTTTACTCTTATTAGTGAAATGCCAACTTAAATCCTTGGCCATTTCCACATATCTATACATCCTCTAAAGCCGAGGAATAATTGGAAAGTACCTTAGGACTTTCTATGGAACGCCTTTCTTAACCTCTCCGGTATGCATGTTGGTTTTATAGCGTGAAGTATTGCATTTGGGACAGTGATCAAGCTTCTTAAATTTCTTTTCTGAACAGGCACCAGTCGTTGACACAAGCATGAATCTTCTGGTAACCCATATCAAAAGACTTCAAAAACTTTTTCACATCATACAGTGATGTGTGAAGCACATTATTTTCTAGCAACATCTTTGGCAATGTCTCTAAGAGGTCATTAAAACTTCTATTTGACCACCCATTTTGTGTTTTCAGTCTCAACAACGACACACTTGCAGACACCTTGCTGTGATTTACACAGTTTGGATATAAAGGAGTTCAGCTTCTGCAAGCTTTGCGAGGAACTCAACCTCTTTCTTATCATCCCCTTCCACAATGTCGTTTATATCGTAACTGTGATCCAACAAATCATCTGCTTTATATAAACCATATATTTATTCACTGCACTGATTCAAACCTCCTTCATATAACGAAACAATCCACAGTACTATGAAAAAAATGAAGAGCAAAGCAATCACAAGTACACACCAATGCAAACCAGATATAGACAACAACCAAATAGTTATCAGATTTCTAAAATAATACAGAACAAAGATCAAAATATATATAAAGGTACATGACACATACATTTAAGAAACCTATGACCTAAACTCGGACTATACATAAGACAGCAAATTTATGAACAAACAAGATATAGACAACAACCAAATAGTTATCAGATTTCTAAATAATACAGAACAAAGATCAAAGTATATATAAAGGTACATGACACATACATTTAAGAAACCTATGACCTAAACTCGGACTATACATAAGACATCAAATTTATGCATAGAAGTGCACTAAATTCCTGCCCTGAGATGCTCATGTTCGGAATCAATTTAAAAAGTAGAAGGTTATTAAGATATGAAATTATGTATAGATAGTAATGCATCAGATTCGCAGCTTATAACTAAGACGTCTCCGATACAATTCACAGCACACATTCAGTTCAAACTATGAACAAAACTAAAAATATCAGACAAAACATATAATCATTACCAGTTAAACAGTACATCAGCTTCTACAGATATATAAATCATTACCATTATCATTTCTGCATTGACCACCGCTTGCAAAACAATATAATAACATATTAGTACTCAACAAATACTAACAACACTTATATATACTCATCAAAAACTCTAGATCATAGTCATCAGATATAGCTGAACAATCACGATTGGTTGCATTCAATAAAGATAAATAACAAAGTTTACAAAACTAATAGCACCAAACTCATTAACCATATATGGACTATCTATCTAACTATGAAATCCAATATGTAGCTAAATATATAGTCAAGAAAGTAATCATCTCAGTATTTTATAATATACCAATTAAAATCACAACAAAAGATTTGATATGTTGCTTAAAACAACTAATAATCACACTATCTGCATCAAGGCATAACTCGTTTTCAAATACAAAACTCAGAATATACACAAAGCTAAGTTAATTCAGTACTATATAACGTAGAACAGATTCAGCCATATGATATAATTCTAATAAAACCACTCACTATCTTATGAATTCAAACCAATCAGAGATTTCAGAGGACTTCTTGAGACTTTTACACTTAAAACCAAAACTATCTACAAGTCAAGACTTAACAATGGCATATTAATCTCAATTCTATACCGGTTACAAATCTTAGTTGAAACAAAATCATTACCCAGAACACACAGAATATGTCAAACTTGATAGGCAAATACTATTGAAGTACTTATAGAAACTCAGCAAAACGTGTATGTGTTTTTTCTAAAAATTTGTTTCAGACATTGAAAACCAAAATGAACTTCGACACACTTCCTATATTTACTGTAAATCAAATCGGAACATTTCGAATTCATAATTACAAACGGAAAAGTCCACCGGTGATAAAGCAAACCCAAAAGGAAAGCAAGTCACAGATGTCACACAAAGGAGGAGAATCAGAACCCTAATCTAATATCTTTAGGCAAAAATGGAGAGCGAAATTACAAAATTGGTCGCCAAAATACGAAAATTGAGGTAAAAGAAACTACAAAATTCGAAGAGGAAAGTGAAACAAAGATAGAATACAAAAGGTTGAAGAACATGCCTTCGATGTCACGAGGAGAATCAAAATCAGGACTGGAAGAAGATGTGGTCGATGATGGAATTTGAGATTTTTAGAGATTTAGGTTTAAAATCGTGAGTTTGAGATTTGATGATTTTGTGATTCAAAGATCAGAGATTTGATGATTTGGATTGGAGAAGACAAAGTTAATGAGTTTTTTGTGATGTTTTTATGTTGAGAAGGGTTTACGAAGAGGGAAAAGAAAAAGTCTTAAGGTTTTTTTATTAATTTTTTCGGCGGATAAGTGAATTTTATGCACACTTATGGATTATATTATAACAACGTACATGCAATGCTATCAAAGATAAACTAAAATTGGAAAGCATCAATGATAGTCGTTCAATAAAATGAGCTATCAAACATTGCTATTAATGTGTATTTTTTTGTAGTGCATGTAGCATCTGTATTTTGGCCATCCATAGGGATTTGCCAGCACTACATCTGCATTGTGCGCATCACCTGCATAGGTTTCACCATTTCTTCGTGTCAAGAGTTCCTGGAAGATCCATGGTAAAGCTCGACAGAGATCACTTTCATGGTGCATCTATTTGATTCAGCAAGTTTTCTATGTAGTCTTCAATCGGCACGTTCCCACTATTTTGGTGCATCTATAGCTTGATCTTGATCCTACGTCCTCTCAAACAATCTGAGTCCTCCCATCAGAAATTCTTGACCAAACA
The DNA here is from genome assembly GCA_900406435.1 of Lepidium aucheri. NCBI lineage: Eukaryota > Viridiplantae > Streptophyta > Magnoliopsida > Brassicales > Brassicaceae > Lepidium > Lepidium aucheri. The sequence continues at coordinate 6,237 of OVBA01005142.1, forward strand.
TGATGCTACGCCAAACATTCCTCGATCTTAATCTTTGATTGCTCTCTATAAAAAATTTATCATGTTACAAGAAAAGATAGCTAATTTTGACGACGAGTCCCATAAGAAGTTGTCAGAATAGAGACATTTCTGACGAAAACTAACGGGAAATGGTTGTCACCATAGCATCGTAGGAAATCAAGGTCAAACAAAACTGACAATTTCTGATGGAAATTTACGACGAAGTCTCATCGAATTTTGTTGGTTTGCTCTAGTCTGGTTTAGTCAAAGAATTTCTGTCGGTATCTATTGGTAAGCGCCTTGTCGAATTCCGTCGCTGATGTTCCCGTCAGTTACTGTCAGTGACGTTTTTGTCGGAGACCATCGCTTTACTGCCTTTGGCTACCATTGGTATATATTTCCGACGGAAACCGACGGAATTTAATATATTTCACTTTTGAAAATTAATTAAATTAATTGTGTTAAAATCATATAAAATAATTAAAATAATTTTGAAATTATGTTTTATATTTTTTGGTTTTATTAAATAAGTTTGAATACAAAATATTGTACGGTCTCGAACTAAATCCCCAGGTTCTGGGTTTTGCTATCATCCGGCAAATACGGAGGAGTGTCGAACATCCGCAATAGCTAAAAAATCTAAGCTTCACTTTTCACTTGCCTCTTTTGAGTCTCGCGGAGTGCCGCTTGGGTCTGCTGAATAGTCTGCTCCACGTGCACGTGGCTGGCCCAGAGATCCACCACCTCTTGTCGCTCCTAGTGTCTGAGATCCAACCCCTAACTTAGGTTAACACCTGCTGGAAATCCATTGGCGGTAACAAGCTTACCGAGTCCAAATTGTCGTCCCTTGCTGCAAAGAGTTTTCTACAAAATAAATAAAATACTTAGACATTTTCAATATAATTTTACATAATCTAAGAATGTAAATAATTAGGTTAAATTTATACCTCAACAATAATTCAGTTGATGTCATCCCGAGATAGGGGAACTGAAGGCCCAACTCCATCTTGAGTAAGTTGGGTTTGCAGCTCTTGTGTCCTCTGCTCAACCCTCTCCACCAAATCCAACATTTCGGGTTCTCGATCTTCCCAAACTTCTTGCCAGTGTGACAACCCTTCATCAGGCTGAGCAAATTTTGTACGTACCTATTCATAATAGTCTACAAAACCAAAAAAATTGTTAATATTATAGTCAAAAAGAAACTTATATTTAAAATTAAAAATTACCATATCTCGCTCAACATCCTCAGAGGTACGACAGCCGGCATTGTGTGTCCCCAACGCCTTCACTCTCAAGTCCTTACTACCCCTGCGGTTCTTCTTGTTTCGCTAAGATATCTTCTTTGTGGCTGGCGGGCTCGAATTCTCAACAAACACTAGGAATCAATTCGCCAGGAAACCGTAGGGTATCGTCGTTTGATCTCTCTCCCATGCAGCCTTCGAAGCGTAGAGGTGGTTGTGGTAGGAAATATTGCACTGCTCCTCGAAATTTTTCCGAACTTGAGACGTATGATGGACTTCCCAATGAAAATGTTGCTGTCAATTGTAAAAAAATTAGCATAATTAATTAATAAAAATGTAAAATTTCATGTAAGAAAATAATTGTTTACCGCGATAGATTTGATCAACTGCTCCTTCAAGTCCAAAGGAAAGTTGTTGAAGGTTGGATGTGCAAAAGGGAGATGCTGCTGTATCATAAGCTTCACTAACGTGACTATATGGCCCTCGATACGAAACCTAAAATTGAGAATAATTAGTTTTATACTTTGTTCGTTATAATTAACTAAATCAAATAAATTAAGTGTAAGAGTTACCATGTCCATCCATTTCCCAGAATAGGATCGAGAATCTTAAGATAACCACGTTCATTACTCGTCAATATCTCCTCAATTGATAAATGCAGAAGTGGCCGTTGGATCGATGGCTGTGACTGTGTCTCTGGCACATGATCTGGAGTCCATGGCGGACCCAGTGTGCGATCAGAATCGTGGTCTTTTAATCGCCAAACACGTGATCATTGGAAACTAGCATTCGAAATCTTGAAACAAAACGTAACGATATTAGTTTTATAACATAGAAATTAATTATGTAATAAAAAGTTAACAAAATTTATTTTATACATTTATTTTGACAAAATATAAAATGTTAATTTCAATTAAATTGAAATTATATTTTTTTTATAAATTTACTATATTTATCATCTAATATAGAAATTTATATCAATATACTTATGAATTATAAATAAATTAGACAAATAGTTACGTATATATATATATATATTTCAAAATCGAAATTTGCCAAAAATCTGAAGAAAAAAATGTTTTATACATTAAAAAAATGTGTTTTTCATAAAAAAAAATTTGAGCCACATATAATCTTCAAATAATCACAACCATGGCAAATCGGTCCTATTCCGAACTATATTCATCCTAATCTAAGAGTTCTACAGCCCTAAATACATTTAATTCTCGAATTCTATTACACATCATCCAAATCATTTCGACCAATAAATCATGAAATTGAAGTGATTTAGTTTTAAACTTACATAATTGAAAGTAGATGACAGGAGTGGTAAAAACACCTTTGTCCGCCTTGGAATTGCCTATATCGCCAGAATTTTAGAGAGAATATGTTGAATTTGCGAAGAAGAAGAAAAGAAGAAGTTTCCTGATGATGGAATAAAGTAACGACCTGCCGGATTCCGTAGGTTTCTGTCAATTTGTAGGATGGAAATCTGGGCCAAAGTTTTTGGCGGTTCGATTTCTCTCAAATTCCCATTGATTTTCGTCGGGTTATAAACCAACAGACACCGATAGGAATAATTAATTTTTTGAAAAAAAATTTAATAATTAAATCCATTGGTTTCCGTCGGGTTATAAACTTACGGAAACCGACAGGAATTTTCGATTTTAATAAATTTATTAAAAATATTAATAATTATTCATGTTGGTTCTTGTCAGTTTATATACCGATGGTAATATATGGGAATTTCTGATTTTTAATAAAAAGTTTAAAAAAAAATAATTGTTCTCATCGGGTTCAGTTGGTATATAAACCAACGAGATCCGGCAGGATAATAATTTATTTCTTTTTTAATTTTTAATCAAAAATCAGAAAATATGTCGGTTCTCGTGAGTTTATCTACCAACAAGAATAAATATTTATTTTTTAAAAAAATAATTAAAAATCGAAAATTCTCGTCGGTCCATCTAGGTTTACAACCCGACTGTTTTAATTATTTATTTTATTTTAAATTTTTTAAATTAAAAATGATAAATTCCTGTCACTTCACTATATTTTCTTGTGTGTTGTCAGCTGGTCTTTTCATTCCGTCGAAATCAAAATTCTCATGTTCAGTTTTTGTTTACAGTCTTATATTTGAAGAAATTTAATCATTATTTGTAAGTTTTGTAATTTCTTCTTATAAGATCTTAGAAGAAGATAATATGTAGACAATACATGAACCAATTCTGGAAAAAGGTAATTATACAGTGAATTAGAAAGCAGCCATATGGGTCGACGTGCTATTTCTCCCCGATAGTTTCAAAAGTTTATAGATGTACCCAGATCTTTGCCTCGTTAAATTTCCCCCTCATGTAAGTTTAAGATATTAGATTCGCCCTGACATAGTTATGGAAATTAATTTCCCCCTAATGTTTTAAATCCGGTTCAAATCGATGGAACCAGTACCAAATCATTCGATGTTTGAAAATAAACCAAACCAGGATCCATTTTGTGAGACAAACCTGACCCATTCTTCGTCGTTAAACCCGACCCATTTATTAATTGGGTTTTGGTTAGGTGTAATCGGGTCATGGATTGGGCAATTTGTAGTTTAGTTCCGATTAATGCATCAATTACAGATAACCATGGTTTACTGCATCGATTTAAACCGGATTTAAAACACTAGGGGGAAATCAATTTTCATTACTATGTTAGGGAGAATCTAATATCTTAAACTTACATGAAGGGGAAATTTGACGAACCAAAGATCTGGGTACATCTACAATCTTTTAAAACTATCGGGAGAAATAGCATGTCGACCCCAGCCACATTGGATTTAGTCACTAGCGGAGCCAGTATATTGATCTACTGGGGTCAAAATAATTTTATTCAAAAAAAAAATATGGAAGACATATCTTTCCTTCACTCATATATGGAAGTTTTGTATCATGCCTTCATTTGTCATACTATCGAATACTAAAAGATGTATAGTATGATTATACTATCAAGTACTTGTTTCTTACTAATCTTTTTTGCCACACTTCAATTCTTTAATATAGTGATCTTAAGTTTAATCAAAATTGTGCGAATTAAATTAGTTGTGTGTATATTGATTTATTGTCAAAGTAGAGAAAAGGAGAAGATAAGTAGAACAAAAAGGGTAGAAAAGATTACTGATAAATTAGGTTGATTAAATACACACGAGTTTATTTTTATTTTATATTAGGCTAAAATGTTTTGGGTTAGAGTCAAATTCATATTTGATGGGTGTAAAAAAAAATTATAAAGAGGGCCAATTATTAAAAGTTTAATACTTATAAATGACACTCATCCCCTCCATTTAGATCAGCCACTGGATATAGTTCTATAAATCATCATAAGAGTCAATCTACAAAGTATCAAATTATTGTCACAAATTCACTATCATATACTATAGTTCTTGACAATCGTTGTAGAGAATGGAAAGAGTAACAAACGTTTCAGATCAGACAAACTAGTTCTTTGTTCGTTTAAAATTAAGTGTCTTACTATAATTGATTTTTTTTTTCCATTTAAAATTTAATGCTGTTTTATATTTTCAACGAGATATTTTAGGCAAATAAAACTGTTAACCCTATGCATTAATTTAATGCATTTACAAAATAGATGAAATTATGTACTGTAATTAATAAAAGGATAATAGAATATTTTTTTTTATCAACATTACTCTTATAATTGGATCGACAAAATCTGATTCATAGTCAGAACACATATTCTAAAATTCTTTTTTTCCTTTTGCTTATATTGGGAACGAAACGAACCCTGTCATTTGTAAAGTGACCATTACCATTAAACCACATTTAATGTTTTCATAAAATATGATTACATACATTTTCCCTACATTAATGGAAATAATTATCTTTTTCCAAATGGACTAAAAAATTATTTTTTACATTATGTCATCCTCAATATTGTCTATCGTATGTCATGTAATATTTATTGATCATCTACCTTCAAAGCAATCGATTGTTAATATTTTTTGTCAGATTCGATCTATAACGTCTGATCCATAGTCTAAATTTCACACTCTAAAACCTTCTTTTTAATATACTTTATGTAGTGGAAAGCAAAGAATCGAATCTCGGTCGGGGTAGAGTCATTAGCTGGATCATCCTAAGCATAAAATTGAGACGAGCTTGTTGGAGTAATCTTGAAGTTAGTAGCTTAAGCTGCAAGCTAACGAATAGACCAGATTAGTTGAGATGTCTAGGAAATTATCCAAAACGTAGTTGAAATGTTTTAGGAAGTTATCTAAACAAAATTGTTTCCTTATTAGAATTAGGAAATAGTCAAGTTCATATATAAAGATGCAAATGCTTGGTATAAGGTGTGAGTTCATTGTTTAGAGCTCTACTTTTTGAGTTAGTTTTCTAAAGAAAATAAAGAGAGTTATTCTTAATAAATATTTGAATTCACTACACATACTTCTTAAGGATATGAAATGGTATCATAGCTTAAGAAGAACGATTAAGAGCGAGTCTTAATCACTAGTGGAAAATAATCATATAGCTACGGTATAGTCACAAAAGAGCCATGAAAAGCCATAAATATTTAGCATATAGTCATAAATTTTGGAAAAAAAGCTACAAAAAACCACCAATTTTCTAGCCACTACTCTATACCGTGGCAATATAAATTTTTTTCACTAGTGATCACAAGGCGGACTAAACGTGAGGTTTAATCATAAGAAATTGAAACTATGGGTGATCTACCCATAGTGTTGGTCAAGAAAACAAAAGAAAAAGGAGGTTTTTCTTCTATACTATGTCCAATGTTGATTGCAACCAACCATACCGTATGGGCCATGAGAATGAAAATTTATCTTAAAGTACTCAAGGTTCGGGAAGTGATTGAATCTGAACAATCCGATGGAGAGAAGAATAATATGGCAATGGTTGTATTGTTCCAATGAATAACCGAAACCCTAATCTTGCAAATTGGAGAGTTAGACACAGCAAAGAAAATATGAGAAACAATCAAAATGCGTAATATTGGGACTCAAAAGGTTAGAGAAAAAAGGTTACAAACATTGACGGCAAAAATTTAATGGCACTTTTGTGTGAAATGTCTATTACCTATATTTGGGCTATCGATCTGTTTCTTCCTAAAATATCACATATAGCACCAGTTCCACCCAAAATTTAGGGATAGTGCCAATTCCACCCGATTTGAAACTTGAAGTGCTATTTACACATGTTCGGTTGAATTAAAAACCAAATACGAAAATCATTTCATACTGCGTATACCCAATATTAAACAGATCTTATACCCAGAATTAATAATTAGATCCGACCCGGAGCCTGTGTATAATATCAAAAATATTAAATCCCCAATTTTGCGAAATTATGATAACAAAATCCTAAATTTTTCATTTGTCGATCAAATTTGTTGTAAGGGTCTCTAAAACTTAGTTTATTGTGCTTGAATCTCTTCATTCTCTTGATATTGACTGTATTTTGGTTTGATATTGTTTTCTGGGTTGGTAGGAAGATGAGCAAGAAATTAAATATTTGTTGCAAGGGTTAGATTATGTTGAATGTGAGGCTCATCCACGAAAGCTGTTACAGATACTTCAACATCAAACTCCTCATGCTTCTTATTTTCTTCATCTTCATATAAATCAGGAGGTTTCACCAAAGGTCCCTTGTACTCGCACTACAAACATTGATGATCTCTTAGCTTTGCAAATTATCAATTTCGAAAGTTTCATTGTTGATTCTCGGCTATGATTCAACAAAAAAAAAACACAAGCAAGAAATTAGGGTTCTCTAACTAATTGAGAATTTTTACGTTTGATGGGTTTTGGTTTTCATTGGGTCACTGATTTGGGTAGTTTCTTGGTTTACTACTTAATTTAGTTTATTAAAGATGGTTAAGTGAAAATCGGTACACAGTAAACCGACGTTAAACATGGTTCGTGTGTAATTAAAAATTAACTATTAGTTCTATGTGTAATAAGAACTGCAACTTATTAATAAGGTGTAATAAGAACTTCAAGTTTTAAATTGGGTGGAATTGGCACTATCTCCAAACTTCTGGTGGAACTAGTGCTATATGTGATATTTTAGGGGGAAATAGATCGACAGCCATCTATATTTAGAAAAAATTGCCTTAGAATATATTTATTTTGAATACAGCATCTATATTCATAATAAATATAAAAGAGATTTTTTAAAAAGAGGAAATTAAAATGGCCAAGAAGAATATAAGTTTTTGTTTTAATACTTGCTTAATAATTCTTATGATGATTTGACAGGTATGAAGCAAATCAGCGTCTTAATCTATTATTTTTGGGTATTTTGATTTAATTATTATATGTTTCTTTATCTTTCAAATAAATTGATAAAGTTTAACATCTTGATTTGTGTCCCTATTAGGATTTATTGCACAAACAAAATGTCCCATAGGAAAAAGGCAGCTCCTAGAAAGAACTTATCACATAAACTTTGTGCTAAACCTAATGGACCGAAAGATTGCCAAAACTATCGTACTCAAGTAGGATTTGAGCACGACAAATGTGAAGGAGCAAATTGCGTCTGCTTCAAATGCCTACATGATCCATATTGATTTGTTTGTATTTATCTTTTGAAATCATGGATTAAAATAAATTTTCACTTTTAAATTTTAATTAATATAAAACATGACATTGGATAAAGTCCATTATTTTATTTATGTTTTTCTATATTTTACAAAGTAAAATTTTTCGTTGTTGTCAAAATGATTGTTAAACAAAACTTAGATTTCAACATGATTTGACAAAAAACATGTTTGCCTATTTTTTTTAGTGAGGTAGATACATGTCCTAGTTAATGGCAAGAGTGCAATTCCACTTTTTTACATGTCGGGGTTAAAAAACAGAGAGTTGTAGAAATGAATTTGGGATATGAATCAGATTTTGTCGATCTAACTTTTAATAATATAGAATTTTTAATTTTTAATTTTTAAATAAAACAACTCTGAACAAATAGAGTTTCAAATCCACCTTCTAATTGTTTTAATAATCAACAACAAACAAGAACCAGAAAAACCTAGATTTTCAATTCCAAATCTAAAACATATATGATATGAACACATAAAGGAATTGAGAGAGTGAGAAAAAGATGAACAATTTAACATGATTACTGAAGAATCGATTGAACACTTTAGATTAAAGAATTACTCTCTTTACTAGCTTAGCTTAGGAAAATATTTCAAAACCTAAACCCTAGTTCTCAAGAACAACAATCTCAAAAACTCACAAAGGATATCAGAACATTGATATCTCTTTTATAGACTACTGAACTTATCGTTATATAATAAGAAACTAACTATATCTTTGGATATCTCCTAAAATATAGAACTTATCCTAACTACCCTAGGTAATTTACAGCTCAGGTTACCTAGATTCAAGCTTATCCAACAATCACCCCCTTAAGCGTGACGTCTAATTTCTCAATGTTTTGAACACCAACAAGTTCCCTCCTTTCCTTGAACATGATGCTTCCTAGTGCCTTTGTTAGTATATCGGCCTTTTGCTCTTTTCCCAATCTATGCTCCACTTTGATTTGTTCATTCTCAACACACTCTCTAGTGAAGTGAAATTGTGTGTGTATATGCTTGTTTCGACCATAACACACGGAGTTTTTGGTAAGTGAAACTGCTGACTTATTATTGGTTAGAATCATTACCTTTTCAGATTGCGTTCCCATGATCTCACTAAGTAAGTCTTTTAACCAAATTGCTTGCCTAGCTGCTTCCGTTCCCACCATGAACTCGGCTTCACAAGAGGAAAAGGCCATGGTTTCTTTCTTTTGTAAAGTCCACGTTATTGGACTTTCACCGAGATAAAAGATTTGCCCTGTTGTGCTTTTAACATCATATGGATCCACATTGTAACTACTATCACTATAGCCTATAAGTCTCAGAATTTTGGACGTCGATCTCTTGAACTTTAGACCATTAGTAATAGTTCCTTTGAGATTACTTAGACATTGTTTCATTGCAACTTCATGTGACTCTCTAGGACTTTGCATGTAACAACTTAAGACCCCAATACAAAAGGCCAAATCGGGTCTTGTATGAAGTAGATATCTCAAAGAACCAACAAGATTTCGATACCTTGTTGCATCAATATCCAATTCTTCAATTGCTTTTGAGAGCTTTAAACCCGATTCCATTGGAGCTTAAATCGGATTACAATCACTTAGACATAATGTTGTTGTCTAAGTGTTATACCTTCTTCGGTTTGACATACTTCTAAACCAAGGTAATATGCCAGTTTCCCAAGATCACTCATCTCAAAATTTGATGACATCTCATCCTTAAAGCTTTAATTAAGCCTCGTATTTGTCCCTGTGACAAAAAGATCATCCACATATACTGCCACAATAAGTAGATATTTACATTTGCTTTTACGATATACCAATGGCTCTTTAGAACACTTCTCGAACTTAAGAGTCTTAAGACTTTGATTCGACATAATGTTCCATGCTCTAGGTGCTTGCTTTAAACCATATAAAGCTTTATTGAGCTTGTAACACAAAAACGGTTTCTTTAAGTTCTCCATTGAAAAAGGCTATTTTGACATCAAGATGATGAATCTCCATACATTTGTCGCTGCAAGATTAATCAAAATCCTAATTGTCTCTAATATAGCTACTGGTGCAAAAACCTTTTCATAATCTGCACCATGCCTTTTTACATAGCATTTTGTAACAAGTCTAGCTTTTTATTTAATGATGCTTCCATTCGAGTTTTTCTTTAGCTTAAAAACACACTTTAAGCCGATTGCTTTAGCTTCTTTAGGAAGATCAACTAAGTTCCAAATTTGATTCTTAATGATACTCAATATTTCTTCTTCACATGCTATAGTCTATTTCTTTGAATCTTTAGCATCTTAAATATTTTTCGGCTCATCAACACAACAATAACATAGCTCCTTCTTGTTCTGCAAGTAATATATAATCATCAAGATAACTTGGTTTCTTGAATTCTCTATGTGACCTTTCTCAATTCATCGGAGTTATTGTTCTCCTTGGGGTTATTTTCATCAACACTCTCTTCTTCATTAGTCTCATGTGACTTCCTTGCACATTATGATCACGACCTTGAAAGCTTTCGAGGTTCCAAAAGTTAACAAGAGTATTGTCTAAAGTAGTCTTGAGATTTTCACTTGTCCAATCCCATCCTTCGTCTTCATCAAAGATTACATCTCGGCTTACTATGATTCTCTTGTTTCTTGGATCATATACGCAGTATGCCTTTGATATCGGTACGGTTCCTAGGTGCACAAACATTCTTGATCTATCTTTCAACTTCTTCAAGTGTGGTGTGTCCATCCTTGCATAGGAAACATACCCAAAGGCCTGTAAGTGACTAAGATAAGCTTTCTTTCCTTTTAAACTTTCATAAGGTGTCATGTCCTTAACTGATCTTGTAGCAACTCGGTACAAGAGATATGTAGCATGAAGAATTACTTCTCCCCATAAGAAATTTGGCACCTTCATGTGCTTCATGATGCTCCTACACATCTCCAATAATGTTCTATTAGGTCTTTCTACCACTCGGTTTTGTTGAGGGGTATAAGGTGCCCTGAGATGCCTTTTGATACCTTTACTTTCACAAACGTTTTTGAACTCATAGGATACAAACTCTCCTCCTCTATCACTTTGAAAAATTTGAACCTTTTCTCCACTTTCTTGTTCAACCATTGTTGTGAATCCCTTGAATTATGTATAAGCTTCACGTTTTTCTTTCAAGAGTATCGACCACATATATCTCGAATGGTCATCTATAAGTACAAAGATATACCAATTTCCAGCCATAGTACTTGGTGTAATCGGTCCACAAAGATCACCATGTACAAGTTCTAGCCTTTTATTTGCTCGATACAATGATTTTTGGAGAAATACTTGCCATGTTTGTTTTCCTAGGAGACAAGAACCACAAAATTGTTTCTCAATCTCCACTTGTGGTATTCCTTTACAAGCTCTCTTTGTATAATTCTTTGAATTGAGTCATGATTGATGTATTCTTATCCTTGCATGCCATCGACTTGAATTTGAGACCTTAGCTAAATATAGTCACGAAGTGTCTTTCGTTTGTAGTTGTACTTTATACACACAATTTTGAGACCTCTTTGTTTTGACAATAAGCTTTCTGTGACACCCCAACTCGACTTTCCCGCAGTCGGGTGCCAAAACACTCCTTACCGAACACTCTAGCTTAATAATCCTTAGACTCGGTCTTTATCACCAACCCTTATAAGAGGTTCCAAACCAAAATTCACAGATATATAGAACATTTACGGTTCAGTTTGACCATGGGCAAGCTGAACACTTAGCCAGATTATGTACCAGTTCTATACTTAGTCAAAATCCGGTCATCAGTTCACATCAGGCGGCCCAAACTATCTATCCAGCAACTTAACCATTTTGTGCTATCAATTGTACGCAACATAATTATATCAAGTCTTAGTTACACGCACCTTAGCACATTTGGTCTATTCGTACTTGTGATTAACCCAGTCACATAATCTATCCATCCTGCATTCCATCTGACTTGACCTCTCTGTTGTACAGACCACTTCTCAGGCTGTTCCACCTTGTGTGGTACCACCTTGTACATCTGTCCATCTGTGAATCTGAACTCAACCATGTTGTGCCTTAGTCAATTATGTTACCCAAACTAATCTGTCTACACGCAAACCACATCAACCATCGCGAACCCGTCCATACCTAAGAACTGGTTCCCATCCGTCAGACACTCTTCACTGTCAGACTTCCCAAACATCTCACCAGATCCTACTGACGTTCATCCATTTTGAACACATGCAAGTCTTCCAAGACCCATGTCCGATCAACCCTTCTTTCACAATATGATGGTCCAAGTTTACCATTCTCTGTCTTGACCATCCTTTGCGACATCACAAACCAGATCCATACGGTACCATTCCAATCCAGACACGTTTCCTTGCCTACTCGTTTGCCCTCCACCACCGCCCCTTATTACTCAGTCACACAGCCAACCACCCCATAAAGTGACCAAGTAATAAAGACAGATGGCTCGACTGCTCTGAGACATCAGTGATTGGTTTCCGCCATGATCACCCATCCACTCAATAACACCATTCATCAGTTAGTAACTCCAGTCGTCAGTCATTCTACATTTGTCTGTATCACCACTACCTCGTCCGAAATTGCAGATCTGTGCATCCTACAGTATACCGCATTACCCAATTACCAAGTTTCCTAATTCCAAACACTATGATCCATCTAACATTCAGTACCACATTGCCAATTTCTAAAATTTTCTTAACCATTCTTGGGCCTCTCTAATAACGCCTTGATCACCCTTGACATAGCCATTCGTACAGAAATCTCCACATCACGGACCATTCATCTCCGATCACAATCCAATCCTTCTTATTCACGGTCTCACCATCCTCAATCAGTATCTGATCATCCTTGATCACGATTCAGTCATCCTTGTTCACGTTTAATGCAGTTGCGGTCATAATTCAATTCTAAATCGAACCATACCCCGATTCCCTTGATCATGCTCGAAGCACAACCAACCCTAAACGCATCAGATCCAATACTCTGCAATCGCACTCTCAACTATTCTGATACCATGGATTACATCCGATCTCAGTCAGTCCATTGCCATCAAAACCCATTATTTTTCCCTTAGGAAGATTTCATGTGTCTTTCTCTCCGTTTCTCTCTTTCTGTTTTCCTTCTTCTCTTGTGTTCGTCTCCCTGTTCGTCTATCCCCCTTAACGGCGGCCACAAACCCTTATATTTATAGGGTTCCTCGTGAAACCCTAGTCACAAGAAACCCTAACCGATTCCAAGCCAAACCGGTCAGACCAATCACTTAAATTGAACCGGATCTCTATCCGCGGTACAGTCAGTCCATACTAGGACTCGACTAGATCTGCCCAGTCTTTGATCAACACTGTCCAGACACCGACCAAACATGTCAGAATACCGACCAGACCTGTCTGAATCCCGACCAAACATGTCCAAACATCGACCTTTTCCAAACACTATCCAGTCTGTCCCGATTATTCCACATCCTTGCTTGACCCATGACATTTCCAGTCTGAATCTGACCAACTTGTCTGAATCAGACAGCCCTTATCCAGTCAGACATCCTTGTCTGAATCTAACAGTCTTGTCTTAAAACTCATGATCTTGTCTGAATTTCACGGACCATGTCTCAAACCCACGGATATAACTCATTCTCCAAGTACTTTCGGATCCCCTTAGCCATTTTTCACCTTTCGGTCATGTCATGATGGCCTTTCCATAGTCCTATCCAGATACACCCGTCCATTCTACGGGACGCGGGTGTTACAAGGCTCCCCCACTTAAAATGAATTCGTCCTCGAATTCAGGGGTTAATAGAACTTGTGCTAATCCTTAGCCTTTCTCTCAGAACTTCTAGTATTTCACCTAACTCAGATATCACTTTCCACTCTACTCAATTATTTGAGCCAACAATCTTAACCAAAATTCGCAATCAGGCTGTCAACTCAATCAAGCCAAGACAAATTAGGACATGTTGCACACAAAGTTTGTTAAGATCTTGCACTTAGCACTACCCAGAAGTCTTGACCCAAACAAGCTTTGGCAAGCCGCAACTCCCAAGCGTGTTGCCTGATCACTAGTCCAGATCAGCCCAAGTCGACCATCAAGTACAAATAACAGAATGCACAAACACGTTACGCAGAATCTACAGAGGTTGCAATGACTCCCTTCATCTATACTTAATCAAATCCTTGCCTAAAATGAATCCAGAACAACCCACTATCATGAACTCAATCCCTTTCCGTTCAGTCTTCCTTGACCCTTTACAGAATTTTCTCAGTTCTTCAGATCCTTCCCATATTACTTTCCTGGATGACTCATGATCCTTACCGGAATTCACACCTTGGCAACCTATGATTACAAGATATTCATACAGACATGCCATAGCAAACTTATCGGGTTCCCATGGAGGCAACAGACCACGTCCTGATAAGATTTCTCAGTTCTCACAGACATTAACTCAGACACGCTTTGACAAACACCAAGTTACCAAAGACGCGTAGAAAACTATCATGTCTTGACGGACTCAATCCGCCCAAAGACATCTTACAGTATCGTATCAGACCCAACACACATTATGGTAATATCCGTGGCAAGTTCATCTTGGCCCAACAGTAATCATCAGTAGTAATCAGTAACATCTTGGCGAACTCTGTTCGCCCAAGACCAGTCAGTAACACTTTGACAGAATCACTGTGCCCAAAGTCACTCACGCTAATGAGTGTGATTTTTAATGGTTTTAAAGCACTATTTTAGGTTTTTTTTGTTTCCGTCTAGCTAGTTTCACTTGCATTTAGGTCCATTTAAGTTAGTTTTGTACTTT
>OVBA01005143.1:0-20893 GCA_900406435.1 Lepidium aucheri
TTTTATCATATAAATTTTCAATATTTGTTGTGGTAGTAAAATATGGACGAAAATTTGGTTTGAAAGAAATCTTTCAAATTTTGGATTAGTACTAACGTTACAAGTTTCTTAATTATTAATCAGATTGTATTTGTTTTATATTATTCAGCAAAATTCTATCTAATTCGGTTTATATTATGACAGGGAATCTATACCGGTCCAATAAATCACAAAAACGACCGCAGTGTACTTCATGCAGTTCTAGTGACTGGTTTTGGCTCCAATTCTGATGGAGTACATTATTGGGAGATTCAAAATTCTTGGGGAACTAATTGGGGAGAAAATGGTTTTGGTAAGATCATAAGGAAGTGCAGCCGGAAGAACAATGAACCGTCAATGCTCCTCAAAACCGTTCAATTGGTGGTTTGATTTTCATATGCAAATAGCTGCTTCTACTACCTCAATTGGCAGACCTTGCAAGCTGATACTATCTCTGTGAATATCATGGTATATACATTTTGCTATTGTTCTTTCTTTTTGTTCAGATTCGCGTGTGACAATCCCACTTCTTATATATTTAAACAACTGAGTACTATATCTCTTTCTTCTAGCCTCACTCAATGTCTCTTCTTCGTCTAATCTTTCCAGACTAGTTTTCCTTTTCTGCATTCAAATCTTCTGCCATGCTTATACACATTCAATCACCGTAGGTGTTTGCAACAGTATCTGCAATTGACAGTATATGCACTCGATATTTGTGTCACTAACAATATCTGCAACTGATTCCAAGTCATCTGGATTTAAAGCGTCCCTAGTTGTGTCACAAACTGTATCTGTAAGTGATTCTGAGTCTTCTGATCTTACGGCGTATTACCTTTGTCATCTTTCACAACGTTCATCCCCCTCCGTATAACCCTGCCACTATGGTAGAGGTTAGGCGCTAATTCTCTGTATCACCCCGCCACGATCTTAGTTCTCACTTAGGATAGACAACCCGGAAAGATCAGTGTTGCTTATGCAGGTTGTACTGCTTAACTGGATCTAAAAGCTCTCAAGACACCGAATACACTAAAATATCTGCTGTTCCCATTGCCCTTTATAAGTGCTGTCCAGGAAGAATTTTGTGACTAGGAAATATTGTCACTCGGTCACTTGACACCCGTTTTTCTGCTTGATTCATCCGGATCCACTTCAATAGGCTTCTTCTTTTCATTACTGCGTTCATAACATTCACTTCGTCTTCATTAATTCCCACATTAATCGCTTCCAAATTTAAAGTGCTCTTGGTAAAAAACGGCAAGTTCCACTGAGTCGGGGGAAGAATATGTTAAAGTGAGTTAAAGGTGTAGTTCGAAGGAGCTTGCTTGTATGGCGGTTTATCAGAAGCAAGAGACTCCTCTCATTTACGCATCAATCGAGCCAGGTATGCTCTTTGTGTTTTTCTAGCCGCAATCTCATGCATAATTAATTAATATATTTTCATAAGTACCAGTTATCTGTTAACAAGATTTGAGCTTGCTAGTTTATTATTATCATTCAATTCCCATAGTAAATCCAAGACACAAACTCAGTCCCAAGTAGAGTAAAAAAGCTATGACAGATTACTTATATAGAACACAAATATCCGACAAAGAGACGGAACCATAATGATATAGAAAGAAACAGTAGCAACTTTGAACTTCACAACCATTTCTTTCTCTAAGGAGAAGAAGGTGGCTTAGGATCGAAAGAGTGCACGATTATAGCTCCGGTGACATGATGCTGAACCATTGCTCGGTAAGGCAAAGACTTTGGCTGATTAGCATCAGATAGATCATTGACTAGGAATGATATGTAGTAGGTGATTCCAGCCGATGGATGATAGTTTGCTCTTAAAATTTCGTCCAACACCAAACATTTTTCCTATCATCAAAAACTTAATGTGTTATAGATACATCCATTGACAAAATAAATTAAAAAACTCAAACGTATATTTTAGTTTTAAGAGCAAATCATAACTTGATCCACGTTGCGTTGCGAGAGAGCCTCCTTGGCCAAGATGACCATTAACTCTCTGTTGGTTTGAGACTGATCAACCAGTGACCAACGGTCAAGTTCTAATTGTTTCCAGCCGAAAGTGAATCTCAGTTTCGAGAAATCCATTTCAAAACCCTGCAATTCTCTCTCGATTAAATCAATTTTTCTTCAATCAAAATACTATCTGATAATTGAATAGATAAAAGTCGAGAAAATCCCCAAACCTGACTCTTCTCATACTCTTCGTTGAAGCTGTCCAATGCCTCATCGTATTCATCGGAATCGCAGACATCGCTGTCGTAGTCTTCAAAGTCTTCGTAGTCTTCATCGCAAGTTGTCTCCTCCACCTTCTGACGCTTCGGGGAAGGAGGATCAGAAAGATCAGATCTTTCCTTAGTGATCGGGGATAACATCGATCTGGAACCCTAACTTTCTTCCGGATTCGCCTATTTGAGAAAGTCCCTTCTTTTCGGTGTTTCTTTTTTTTTTTTTTTTTTTTAACGTCATTATTATTGATTATATGGAAGTGTGATAATCCTCGTTGAGGATCGAAGTTATACATGGAGGAATTAACGGATAACATCTAAATAATAAATTCAAAGGATGATTGCGAGCTAAAATATCTGCAGCGCGATTGCCTGATCGTCTCACCCAACCAAATTGAACATGATTAAACCGATTTTTTCATCCTTGTATTTCTGATATCCAGTTGTAGAGTTGAAATGAGGTTGTCGTCCCATTCAAGATATTGACTATCAGTTGGTTATCACCTTCAAAAACAACATTACGATAACCTTTGATCCATGATTGTTGCATTGCAATTAGTAGAGCTTGTAGCTCAGCTTCAGCCGTCGAACTACAATTCCGCCCCATTTTGCTTCCAGCTTCAAGAAAAACGCCTTTTGAATCACGTATAATCCATGCAGCTTTAGAGTTACCAGATGTTGAAGAGAAACTGCAATCGTAATTGCATTTAACAAAACCCGTAGTTGGTCGTTTCCAGTAATTATGTTGGTTTCTCAAATTATCTTGTGATCCAGAAAGTGTGGAATTCGAAACTTTTATGTTAGCCCATTCTGTTGCATCTCGTATACAGTCTCTTACTGTTAATTGCCAGCTTTTGTTTTTTCTTTGGTATATTAGAAGATTCCTAGTCTTCCAGATACGCCAGAGAGTCCAAAATGGTAGTTGTTGATCATAGTCTGATAAACCCTGTGATTGAACATGCATGAACAAAACATTTAGTTTATCTTCTATAGATACCCATGGATCACTGAACGTTGGGAAATTCAGATTTACGCCTCGCCACACAGCTTGAGCAAAGGAACACGTAAAAAATAAATGGTCAGTAGATTCATCGAAAAGGCAACATCGACGACATTCAGCATTTGTAATAACCCGTCGAGCTAACAAAGTAGTATTAACGGCCATCGCTTGGGATACTAAACGCCATAAGAAATACCAGAGTTTTGGTGCAGTGTCCAGCTTCCAAATGCGACGTTTGAGTGCAAGAGAACCATGTGGTGGTCTTATACGGTTCACATTGATGTTGGTATCCATCCAGTATCCCGATTTGACATTATAACTCCCATCATTTGTGTAATGCCAACCTATCAAGTCCTCTTGGGCATACAGATTGATATGAATTTTTATGATCTCGACGACATCAGCAGGGTCAAAGAGTTCATGTAATAGCGTTGTATTCCAATGATAGTCATCTGATGTTATGAGGTCAGACACTTGTTGACATCTAGAAATATTCCCCTGTAAACTTCTCGGAGGCCGTGGTGGAGATACAAGTAGCCAAGGATCAGTCCATGTCTGTATTGAATGTCCATTACCAACTATGCAGCGTAAACCTGAAGATATTAGTTCACGGCCATGTAACAGTGATCTCCATAAAAAGGAAGGTTTTGTGCCTAACGATGCCTCCATTAAAGAAGAGTTAGGATAGTAACGACTTTTCAAAACCCTCGCCGCTAAACTTCCGGGATTACATAATAGTCTCCAAACTTGTTTGCCAAGTAACGCCTTGTTAAAGCTGACCAGATCTCTAACCTTCTGTAGCTATATTCTATTAATATCTATTATATTACCTATCTACACCAGAGATAATAACAGTTTTATTACAAAACTGGCGTGTTGTCGGGCCTTATAGGCCGTCAAAATTCAGACCCAATTATAATGGGCTTCATTTTAGTATACACTATTGGGCGTACTAGAGACCTAATAAAAGGCTCATCAAGTTTTGCTGAACTTTAAGAAAATAACATTTAAGTTGTAAATAAATTACTGTAAATATCATTGAGTTTAAGAACAAATTTCTTTTTGTTTAAGGGTAA
Source organism: Lepidium aucheri (assembly GCA_900406435.1). Classification (NCBI taxonomy): domain Eukaryota; kingdom Viridiplantae; phylum Streptophyta; class Magnoliopsida; order Brassicales; family Brassicaceae; genus Lepidium; species Lepidium aucheri. The sequence continues at coordinate 4,338 of OVBA01005143.1, forward strand.
TTTTGTCTTTCGATTATTTGGTATTTATTAAATTACTTTTTTTAATTTGGATTAAAAAGACTATTATTACACAATATACACACTTTCTTTATTATATTAAAAAAAAACTTGCACGTTCTCGGCAAACTTCTCCCCTATGTTTTGTTTTTAACTGTACTTCAAGCCCATCCACACTTTCTCTTCCGTATCATATAAAACAAATTTATTTTACAACCAAAACTATTTGAAAATGGCAATCAAACAATGAATTTCAAAAGCAAGAAAAAGTTATTTTAGTTTGTTCACAGACCTGAAGCCATTTAAGACAACATTTTCAAATTAATTTCGGTATTTTAGGAAAGTTATTGTATTTGTGGATTCTATCTCTAGGTGTTCTTATGTTGTTTACTACTATTTTTAAATATATTATTAGAGAAGATGAGAAGATGATTTCAAGCTGAAATCGAAGAAGATGCAGCTGAGAAAAAGAGTTTTGTGAAAAGTTTTCTGTTTTGAGTTTTGTGAAAAGTTTTCTAAAATACCAAAATTAATTTGTACAAGTTTTGAGTTACCAGAACAAACCGGTTTAGAATATACAGTATGTAATTGTATCTAAATCAATCTAGAACTCAATATTCCCCCTCAAGATGGAGCATAAATGTTAATAATGTCCATCTTGCACAATAGCTTCTTGAACTGAGAAAGAAATAAAGGTTTAGTCAATAGATCAGCAAGTTGATTCTCTGTTATGACATGTAGTGTCTTGATTAACTTGGCAGTAATCTTTTCTCGAATATAATGGCAGTCATGCTTAATATGTTTTGTGCGCTCGTGATACATAACGTTGTTTGCAATGTGTAGAGCAGAAGTGTTGTCACAGTAGAGGATTGCAGGATCAGATGTAGTAATCCACAAGTCTTCAAGTAAACTGCATAACCAAATGAGCTCACGAGATGCCAAGGACATTGATCTATATTAAGCTTCTGCTGAGGACATAGACACAACATCTTGTTTCTTGGACTTTCAAGATATGAGAGACGAGCCAAAAAACATACAATAACCAGAAATTAATTTTTGAGAATCAGGACATGAAGCCCAGTCTGAGTCTGCAAATGTTGAGAGTTTCAGATCACTAGAAGCAGAGTAGAGCAAACCTTGTCCTACAGTTCCCTTGAGATAATGAATGATTTTCTATACTACGTGAAGATGTGAAACACGAGGAGCTGCAGTCAATTGACATAACTTATGTACAACATATGTAATATTGGGTCTTGTGAATATCAAGTACATAAGTTTGCCCACCAACTTCCTGTATAATTCTGCATCGGGTAGTAAATCACCAATCTCTTAAGATCATTTGATGTTTGGCTCCATTGGAATGGATGATGGTTTAAATCCAAGAAGACTAGTTTCATGTAATAACTCAAGGGTGTACTTTCTCTGACAAATAGAGATTCCAGTGGCATTGCGAGCAACTTCCAAACCAAGAAAACCCGTAATTCACCAAGATCACGGAGTTTGAAGGCAGCTTGTAAAGCTTGCTTTAGCAAATCAGTGGCTGCATCACTGCTACTGGCTATTATAATGTCGTCGACATAGGCTAAAACAGCCATATAGACATCACCAACATTCTTTAGAAAGAGAGTGTGATCACTAGTAGAGTGTTTGAAACCAAGTTGTAAGAGAACTGGAGAGAATTTCAGAAATCATTGTTGAGAGGCTTGTTTAAGTCCGTAAAGAGATTTTCTGAGTTTACAAACTGCTTTAGGAGGAAACTTTTCCCCCTTTTTTGGAGAGTATCCAGGTGCTAACCTCATGTATATATCCTCCTGCAAATCACCATTCAAGAAAGCATTTGATATATCTAATTGAGTAAGTTTCCATCCTTTAGCTGCAGCAACTACAGGCAATAGTTTTACTGTGGCTAACTTAGCTACGGGAGAAAATGTTTCTATATAGTCTAAATATTCTTGTTGCGTAAAGCCTTTTGCCACTAATCTAGCTTTATATCTCTCCAAAGTCCCGTCAACATTGAGTTTGATTTTGTAAACCCATTTACAACCAACTGCTTTCTTGCCTTTTGGGAGAGAATATACAAGCCAAGTTCCATTCTCTTCAAGTGCAGTAATCTTAACATTCATAGCCTCACGCCACTTTTTTATTGCCTGAGCTTGCTCATACGTGTGAGGTTCTGGAATTTTATTAACTGCATTGATGAAAATGAAGTACGGATCTGATAAGGATGANGGGTGAAGTGTGGATGATTCAACTGCATTGAGATGATAATCTGCTAGATATACAGGAGTCTTTTTGATTTGTCCTGAAGAATTATCAACAGATGTATCTGCGACAGGAATTGCAGGAGTTGCAGATTGTAGTTCTGAAGTATCTCCAATGTGTGGTACAGTTTCTAACATCCCAGGTGATACAGCAGATCTATTAAGCTGAGGAAAGAAATCTGACATTGCTGGAGATATGGTCATATTGTTGTTGAACGAAAATAGATCTTCATAAAACACAATATTCCGTGAAATGAAGACTGTATGACTCTCTAGATCAAGTCGTTTGTACCCTTTATAACCAGATGGATATCCAAAAAAGACACACGCACGAGCTCGATCCTGAAACTTGTGATTTCCTTTTGGCAATGTGGATGCATAGCAAAGACAGCCAAAAGTTTTCAGATTAGTGTAATCTGGTGCTTTCTTCATCAACTTCTCATATGGGGATTTGTAACCTAACAAAGCCAAAGGTGTTCTATTGATTAGAAACACAGCTGTAAGAACACAATCTCCCCAAAGACTTAATGGTAACTAGGACTGAAACAAAAGTGCTCTTGCAACGTTTAATATATGTTGATGCTTCCTCTCGACTACAAAGTTTTGCTCTGGAGTTTCTGGACATGAATGGTAAGCAACAAATCCTTTTTCTTTGTATAGTGTGTCAAAGCGCAATTCTGGAGAATTATCCGAGCGTACTACTTTGATCTTTGCTGAAAACTGAGTTTCAATCATTTTAATGAGCTCTGGGAACACAGTTAAGACATCACTTTTCAGTTTTAGTAAATAAATCCAGGTTACTCTTGCATGGTCATCGACAATAGTCAGAAAGTATCGATATCCCTCTTGAGTACTTTCAGTAAATGGTCCCCAAACATCTATGTGAATCAAATCAAATTCATGACTGCATAGATTCTGATCAGTAGGAAAAGGTAGTTTCTTCTGTTTAGCTCGTTGGCATATCACAATGTACTAAACCCTTATTCTTATGTTTAGAAATCTCAAGTACATCTGTGAGTAAGTTTAGACGAGTAAATAAAGTGTGACCAAGTCTCCGATGCCAAACACTTGCATTAATAACAGAGTTTGCAAGAAAAAAAGAAGAGGAAACAGAAACATTGTAATCTGAATCTTCAACATCCAGCGCATAAAGATTTCCAAGTCTCCTACCTTTGCTAATCACCAATTACCTGGTGAGATCATGTATCATGCAAGAGTCAGGATCAAAGACAAAACAAGATCCAAGATCTGTGGTCAATGAACTAACACTCAACAAGTTCAGCCTAAACTCAGGTATGTAAAGAATATTCTTCCGTGTGATGTCATTGTTCACTGTAACAGTACCAATACAACCAACAAGAATTGTAGTACCAGTCAGGAGATTCACATAGTGTTACACACTAGTATCTAGATCAAGGAAAGAATCTCGAATGTGTGACACATGATGAGTGACACCAGAATCAATGATCCACGTTTTCTCATTTGTCACATGTTTGGTCACAACTAAGATACCAATAAATGTGAATGTAGAAGAGGAAAAGGAGATACCAGATTTGTCTACATTTCCAATACTAGAAGAATTGGTTGTGTTCTGTACATTGGATTGATTGTGCAACTGAGAACTGAAGTATGCAATGAAGTTATGAATATGATCTTTCCTCATGTTGCCAATCAAACCTTCCAATCTTGGTGCATTTGAATTGCATGTACCAGTCACTTAGACATGTGCAGTCATTGCAGAAGCAGATTTATCAGACTGGTTTTTCCCTTATTCCAGCCAACAGGGTATCCATGTAATTTGTAACATTGTCAACAACGTGACTTGTTCCTCCATAGTGAGAGCAGACTGGTTTCTTCTTCTAAACTGCACTCACTTCAGCAACTTTACCAGAATGATTAATTATAGTAGTTGTACCAGAGTGGGATGAATTAACATCATCATTGACTTGAAAGATACTCGGAGAGATTGCAGTATTGAAACGTCTTTGACTATCATCCTGGTCCAAGATATTATACACTTCAGCAAGAGTTGGGAGTGGAGTTTTCATTATAATTTTTCCTCTGATGATCAAGTATTTCTTATTTAAACTAGCAAGGAACTTAATGATTCTTCCTCTTTCCAAACGTGCTTTAGTGGCTTGTAAACCTGCACAGTTAGAAGCACTGCAACAACCACATGGTTGACTAGCTTCAGCACCATCAAGATTGTCCCAAATAGTCTTAAGTTGAGTATAATAACCAGACAAATCCATAGATCCCTTGCGAAAATCTTGTATTTGCTGAATGAGTTGAAAAGTGTGTGGCAAGTTTATCATATGAAAACGATTAAGTAAATCATCCCAGATCTCAGAGGCATCATCAAACGACAAAATGCTTCCATATATTTGTGAAGAAACCGAGTTAAATAACCATGACTTGACCATGCTACTACAACAAGACCAAATCCGCATACCTTCTTTCGGTCTGGGTAAAGATCCGTCAATAAACGAGATCTTATTCTTCGCATCAATTGCGATCTTCATAGCAGAACTCCATTTGTTGTAGTTCGATCCATCGAGTTGTACAGAAACAACGAGCAAGCCAGGATGATCTGCGTTATGAAGAAACAGAGGGGAATGAACATTATCAGGGTTCATCATCGCAGAGGCGATTAGCTGAGCTTCCGGAGTTGAAGATGAGCTTCCAGAACGAGTTGTCCGTGTAGAACGACGAGCGTTGCGGTGGAGTGATGTTATCACCATACTTGTTCAAATCAGAGCTCAAATTGGACAGCAAAAATAGTAGAAGCAAATCTTAAACAGAGAAAGTTTTCTGCTCTGATACCATATTAGAGAAGATGAGACGATGAATTCAAGCTGGAATCGAAGAAGATGCAGCTGAGAGAGAGAAAGAGAGTTTTGTGAAAAGTTTTGTGTTATTCCTTAGAGAGTGACTGAGTCACATATTTTGTACAAGTTTTGAATTACCGAAACAAACCAGTTTAGAGTATACAGTATCTAATTGTATCTAAACCAATCTATAACTCAATATATATTAATTTGCATTTTTCATGGTTTCTTCTATCTGAGTTCTTAAATCATTTTTACTCAGCCAATGATATGCACTCAATCACTATATTTATGAATTTAGACAACTTACTTGATGTTTCTTGATGTATGAAATCTTCTTTGATAAAGATTATCGGTAAACTTTAGTGTTTGATTTTTTAAGTTATCTGATATTTCTTTTCCTACTAATCTATATGAATGTGTTTTAAATGGACGTGAGATATCACTTTCCTAATGGTTTGCCTGATAATCACTAATTTACCTTTTTGTTTACATTTAAATGTCATGGATCAGTGTAGAGCTATAGAGTCCATTGGCCAAAACGATGATCAACACAATTATGCCTGATAGCGAATATTTGAAAAAGGAAATTGTATTGCATGGATCAGTACGTATACCTCGAGCAAAACCAACTATTAGCAAAGACCATTTATAAAAAAAATCATTGGATGTGAATAGAGTTTTAAAGAACCTGACGATAGTACCACTTAATTACCTCCCACAGCAAGCACGCTGTGTTCACTGATTATTCTCAAAATTCGCCCACGAGTATTGCTAGTAATAATTAAACCTTCAACACTTAGAATATGCAACTGACGGGAGGTTTCAACAAGTTGGGACGCATCATCAACTCATAGTATATTTTCCAAGTATTACTTGTGGATGTGTAATTCAGAAAGGAAAAAGTAAGGACGACATGCTTATATGATTTACCTCTCCTTGATAAACTTTGCAGAGGATGTTCAATTGGAACGTGAAATCTTTTACCTGCCAAATGCAACTATACAGCCAAATCTTGAACTTCCTAAACTTGAGAATCTCAACATATACGGTAGCTCGGGATTACTAATGAGGTTTCTTGTAGCATCGTTTCCAAAACCAGGTGCATATATTTCTATACTACCTCGCATTTACTTTATAATTCACATATATGAATATGTATATATACATAAAGTACGCGTTGTGAATTAGGTGCAAGCTAATTTGTGTGAACAATGTTAGAGGTGGATTCGAAAGCCTACTTCGGTCCACGAGAAATAACGGGTCAAGTACCAAGAATCAAACTAATTGCAAGAATCAAAGCCTCAACTCGAATATCGTCATCAACTTGGCAAAGTTTCGTCTCTTCAAGTTCGAAGAATTTGAAGAAAATTAGTATGACACATCAGCAAAACAAAGAAATAGAAATTTTCCTATTCCGACATGGAAAATTTCCATAAATCTAACGTGAATCTTACCAGATTAGATCTTATCAACATAAATTGTAAATTTTCCTTTATTTTCTCTACCATGTAACCGCCTTTATGATCTATAAATAGAAGAACAAATCTTTCGAAAGAGGGATCAATTTTTTGACATACATCAAGCTAATAAGAACACTCTATTCGGCAATTATCTTAACTCATCTTAACTATTTTTGCTCCAAATCCCATATTACAAGTGTCCTTGCCCATTTTCTCCCACTCTTTAATTAGGAACCTTGGATTCTAGAACTGCTTGTGCTAGAACCGGTTCCTATAGTTGGCACCATCTGTTGGAAAGATACCAAAGGACATCTTCACAGAAGCAAAAGAAAGTTCTTAGCGAAAAAAGATGGTCGAAGGCAAACTCACCATCAATTAACCAGAACAGAGGGAACCTTACCCTCAGGAGCACATTGACCCAGCGAACGGGTCAACTTTGAATTTAATTCGGACTCAAGTGGAAAATCATGAAGAAACTCGCAAAGACACTGATCTTCCCCACCACGTCTGGGATCACAAATACTTGGAACCTTAGTGCACAATCTGATCACACAACAAGAGGCTTTCGATCGAAGAAACGCAGAGAGATTTGACAGAATCAAGTCCCGCATGAATGAGAATAGTTTTCCGACTACACAAGTCAATAAGCAGCACGGAGAAATAGTGGCTAGTGTACAAAGAAACCTATTTGGAGGAATACCATAAGTCCATAGCCAGCAAACACCTCGGTACAAGAATATTCTCTAATGCAAAGCATGCCTGGACAGCATCCCCCAATGACTTTGGATGATGCAATAGTATTAAAGATGATAGACAACATGAGGTCAAAATTCCATCAAGCTACCAGCTCGGCATCCAAGATAGGAAGAATCCTAGCTCAAGCTCAAAACTCACCATTTGCACCAAGGTTGAGAAGAGTCTCAGTGAACAGAGGATTACGACTCCGATGCTCCTTAGTGCCTCCAGCGTCATGATGAACAGGACCAACTACAACATGGATCACGAAGATGTGGCTTACTGTCAGCATTTCACTAAAAAATTAACCGGCAATGCTTTAGTATGGTTCACCATGTTGCCAGTAGATCTGATCTTCAAGGAGACTTTAGACAAGATGGCATTAACAGATGTTCAACTCAAACCCATGGACATAACTCTTACTACATTTGATGGAAGCACAATCAATGCAATCAAAACAGTGAAACTAGCAATCCAAGTTGCAGGAATCACTCGATGCATCAAGCTACTCATTGTAGATAAACCACCAATCTACAACATGATCCTAGAAACGCCTTGGAAACACACGATGAAAGCTGTTCCATCTAGCTATCACCGATATGTTAAAATTCCGACAAATGAAGGAGTATACACACTTAAAGGATGTCTAGAACTTGCTTTATTGCTGAGTTAAAACTATGGAATAAATAGTGCATGATCACATCATCAGTAGGACACAAAGCGTTATCTGAACCACCCGCTCCCAAAAAATTGGACCAATCAACCGTTGAACTCGTCAACATTGATTTGATAGACTCATCGAAATGCATAAGCATTAGAGTCGACTTGAGCAAGCAAATCAAAGACAAGTTGATTCACTCCTGAAAGAGAATGTGACGACATTCGTATGGATAGCGAGCGACATGCCCAGAATCAATCCAGCAATTGCAAGTCACAGGCTAAATATTGATCCGACATACAAACTAATCAAGCAAAAGCGAAGGAAACTAGGACCATAAAAGAAAAAGGATGTAATCGACATGATCAAAAAGCTAATTGAGATGGGATCAATCGCAGAAGTCCAATACCCAGAATAGCTATCCAACCCGATAGTCGTTCCAAAGAAAAATAAAAAGTGGCGAGTTTGTGTCGACTTTACCAACCTGAAAAAGGCCTGCCCTAAAGATAGTTTCCCACTGCCGAACATCGATCAAATTATCGAGGTAACTGCAGGAAATGAACTTCATTTTTAATGGATACTTTCTCGGGATACAACCACATTTGGATGCATCCTACGATATGGAGAATACTTCACTCATCACGGAGCAAGGAGCCTATTGCTACAAAGTCATGCCATTTGGGTTAAAGAATGCGGGAGCAACCTATCAGCAACTAGTGAACAAGATATTTGCCGACCAACTCGGGCAAACGATGAAAGTATACATAAACGACATTGTGGTCAAGTCGTTAAAAGCAGAAGATCATGTCAATCATTTGGCATGTTGCTTCCAAACACTAAACGAGTACCAGATGAAGCTCAACCTGGCGAAATGAACTTTTAGGGTGACCTCAAGAGAGTTCCTCGGGTACATAGTCACTAAAAAAGGTATCAAAGCTAATCCAAAACAGGTCACGACAATTCAGGAGCTACCTTCTCTGAAGAATAAGCAAGAAGTAGAGAGGTTGATAGGTCGTATAGCGGCTTTAAACCGTTTCATATCCCGCTCAACAGATAAGTGCCTTCCATTCTACAACTTGTTGTGCAGAAATATAGACTTCAAGTAGGACAAAACTTGCGAGAAGGCTTTTTCTGAGTTGCAGGAATATCTTTCAACACCACCAATCCTTGCAAAACCTGAAAACAGAGAAATAGCGGACTCAAAGCTATGGAATTTGGGGATAGGTCTTTTGTCGAAATAGAGTGGAGTGGCCTTCTTTTTTATTTGGGTACTTATACATTGAAGTCTCTACATCAACGGTGAGCGGTGTGCTAGTTCAAGATGATAGAGGAACTCATCACCAAATCTTCTACCTCAGCAAGTCATTGGATGGAGCTGAATTCAGATACCCGATTACGGAGAAACTCGCATTAGCGGTGGTCACCTCGACAAGGAAGTTGCGACCTTACTTTCAGTCTCATACCGTTATAGTATTAACAAATCATCTACTGTGAACAATACTACATAGTACAAATCAATTAGGGCGATTGACCTAGTGGGCGATCAAGTTAAGCGAATACGACATTAAGTTTAAAGGATGAACAAGTTCGAAGCCCCAAGTTTTAGCCTACTTCCTAATCGAGCTATCCCCCAATCTGGAGCCCCTAGAGTCAGACAAAACTCTTCAAACATGGAAAATATACATAGATGGATCTTCCTCTCAGCACGGCTTGAGAGTTGGCATACGACTAGAAAGCCCCACAGGAGAAGTTTAGAGCAATCATTCCGACTTGCATTTCTAGCATCCAACAACAAAGCAGAATATGAAGCATTGATCGTAGGAATAAAGTTGGCCAAGGAAGTTGGAACAACAGACATCAATTGCTATTACGATTCCCAGCTAGTCGTTAACCAGGTTAACGGGGGCTACGACACAGAGAATGATCGCATGCAAATTAAGATCGTTAAAGAATTGGTTAGGGATTTGAGGTTCAAGTTCAATAAAATCTCCAGATCTGAGAACACCTCAGTCGACGCTCTAGCAGCTCTCACATCCACAATGAACCCTATTCAGAGACAAATAATACCAATAGAGAGTATAGATCGCCCGAGTATAAGCTTACCTAAAGGAGACCTCAAATTTGTCTCAACTATAGACGACATTCAGGAGGAATCAGATATTGAGATGACAGACATCGATGAATCACATTCTCTTCAAGGAGACGTATCAGCTTCTCCTTGATTAGCTTGCTCAGGTCAATGCTGATGCTTACACATTTTTTCACGTCGGCCAAATTGATGTTGATGAGTTGAACAGTCGATCGATCTAGCTTCTCGGGAGCAGGTGGTTTGGTTAGTTCCTTACTTCCTACTGATGCAATGATAATGCATGATTTGTTCCTTAACTTTAACTCAGTAATGACGCAATTTCTAGCCATCTTTTGATCTCCTTTGAGTGTATAGCCTCATTCTTTTGTCAGGATTTTAACATATTGATGATAGCTTGAGGCCACAACTTTCATTGTGTGTATCCAAGGTGTTCCTAGGATCATGTTGTAGATCAGTGGTTTATCTACAACGAGTAACTTGATCTATCTTGTAATTCCGGCAACTCGGACTGCAAGCTTCACTGTTCCGATCACATTGATTGTACTTCCATCAAATGTGGTCAAGGTCCTATCCACAGCTTTGAGCTAAACATCCAGTAGTGCCATCTTATCCAAAGTCTCTTTGAATATAAGATCTACTAAACTCCTAGTATCGATGAGAATTCATGAAATATCACAGTCTGTAACTCGGAGTTTGATGACTATGGGGTCATTATGCAGGAAGCTAACTCCTTTAACATCTTCAGCGGTGAAAGTGTTCACCAAATCCACAACGTGCATGCACTCCTTGAGGGGCACCTGTTTGATTGAGGCAATAACCTTTCGTTTGTATATCTTGATTGAACAAATACTGTCGTCATAAAATTGTAATCCGCCCATTATTACACCGACAACAACTCGTGGATCACCAGATCCGTCATTGTCTCCTATTGGCTTTTTCTGCTTAGTTGATTTAGAGTTATCGTCCTTCGGATTTGCCGACTTTAAAGCAGCTTCTCGTTGCTCAGCTTCTTTACGCTCTTATGCTTTGTACCTCTGCGATCATATTGGTCCTATTGATGAAAAGGTCTCGCTTAAGTGCCTCATTGGTCACCATTCCAGTTTAGAGAGCTTCAATAGCCATGTCATCACAGACTTTTGCTTTCGTCAGGATCTTTTTGAAGCGTCCAAGATATGATTTCAAAGGCTCGTCAAAGCTTTGCCTTAAGGATCTCAACTCAGCAGTCGAGGTATCTTGGTTGACAAATAAGGCGCACTGCTTCATAAACAACTCGGCGAGTTAGTTGAAGCTTTTGATTGACACGGTTGGTAGCTTGGTGAACTATACCAAGGCATCTCTGGTCAAATTCTTTGCAAAGTGCTGACAGTAAGCTGCGTCTTCGTTGTCCACGGTGTAGTTAGTATTGTTCATCATGACGTTGAAGATGCTCATAAATTCTAGTGGGTCTGAATTCCCATCATAGGAGGGGCATTGAAGCCACAATCCTCTGTTTACCGAGACTCTCCTTAGTCGCGGTGCGAATGATGAGTTATGTGCTTAAGCTAGGATTCTTCCTATCTCGAGTGCTGAGCTGGTAGCTTGATGGAATTTTGACTTTATGTCGTCCATCACCTTCAATACGGTCGCAGTATCTAACATCACTTGACCATGTTGTCCAGACGTGCTCGATATGGCAGTATGATCTTGTATCGAGGTGTTCACTGGCTCTGGACCTGGTAAGTCCCTATATAGTGTTCTTTGAACACTAGCTAATGCTTCTGCACACGGCCTATCGACTTATGTAGTCCGAAGACTACTATCATTCAAACGAGATTCGAGCCCATCGAATCTTTCAGCGCTTCTTTGATCAGAAGCTTCATGCTGTGCGATCAGGTTTTGCACTAATGTCCCGAGTGTCGACGATCCCGGTGGTGGTGGCGGAAGATCAGTATCTTCCCGAGTCTTGTGTTGGTTTTCTTCCTGAGTTCGAGTTAAATTCAGGGTTGATCCACTCGTTAAATCAACATGCTCCGGAGGGAGAGGTTCCCTCTTTTCCGGTGAGCTAATGGTGATTTCTCCTTCAACCATCTTCCTATTCTTAGAATTTTCTCTTGCTTTTGTGAAGATATTCTTTGATATCTCCCCACATACGGCGCCAACTGTTGGAACCGGTCTTAGCACAACGAGTACTAAAATGGTGGTTTCTGATTATAAGAGTGGAGGAGAATGGGCAAGGACACTTGTAAACTGGATTGGGAGCAAGAGCTAGTTAGCTAAGAGCAAGAAGAGATGATTGCCGAATTGATGTTCTTATTAAGCTTTGTATGCCAAAAAGTCGATCCCTTTTTTAAAAGATTGTGCCTCTATTTATAGTTTATAGAGGGAGTTACATGTGTAGAAAATAAAAGAAGATTTACAAATCTTGTTGATAAGACTGAATCTGTTAAGATTCAAGCTAGATTTGTGGAAGTTTCCCATATCGGAATAAGAACACTTCCATTTATCGTTTGTTGATGTGTCATCCGACTTCTATTCAGGTTCGTGGAACCTTCCGAGATGAGACATATTGTCGAGTCGAATATTTTATCCGAGTTGGGTTGTTCTTTTATATTTGACCCGTTATTTTCAGTGGACCGATGTAGGATCTCGGATCTTCCTCCAACAAGTACTATGACAGCAACAACTCTATATATTTTGATATTCATGATGAGGCATTATTCTCACTCTAAAATATTTTATGACATGCTTAACTATTCTCTATCTCTAAGAATTGAGATGTCTAGTAATAATTGGATTATAGATTTGATTAGATTATGGATTATACATTTTATAAAGAGTTTATTAACTTAATACCCTATTTTAAACTTGAAACCTAATAACTAGCCTTCCAATAACTTTTATTGGATATATACCATTGGCCCATTTAGGTTGATTACCCTTACACCCTCATAAATATTTAATTTCAATTTTATTAAAAATTGGTCAATAAATTATTAATGGCAGGGACAGCGCATTTAATGCGTTGTCCCTGTGTTTGTTAGCAAGTACAATATTTTGTATACGGTAAAACATATTGTATCTGCTAATAATTTATGTATCTGCTAACATTTTATGTATCTACTAACATATTATGTACCTGATAACATAATATATATCTCCTAACATAAAATATATCTGCTAACAGATAAATAATTTTGTATCTGATAAAGAATTTTGTACCGTGTAAACAATTGCGTACAGCCTACAAACCTACGTAGCGTGCAAGAATCGTAAAAATTTATTCATTAAGTATCTGATAAATTATTTTGTATCTGATAAATGATTTTGTATCTGATAAATAATTTTGTTTCGTGTAAACGATTTTGTATAACTTTCAAAAACAAGTATCATGCACAAATCGTTAAAGGGTTGTTGAAGCCAAAATCTGATATTTGCTAACTTGTATATATCGTGTATACGTTACATAATTTGTTATCAGACAACTCAATCAGTGCCTGCTATGACATATGTTACAGGGATTACAAATCCAATATTCATCTTCTTCCTCTTTTCACGTTTTTCTCCAATCTGAAATATTATGCCACCACCATCCCAACGAAACTAACATCACCATCTCCAACGAAACTGATATCACCATCGTTGATTAAAACATCAATTTTGGAAGTAGATGTACAACTAGCGCTATTCTTCTCGGATTTGACGGTGGAATCCGATAGCCTTTTTGATAAAATAATTTGGATTTGTGAATAAGACAACGAGAGTGAGAGAGAGAAGAGAATAGAGCAGACGAGAAAAAAGAGCATGAAAAGAGACAAGTACAATAAGGTTAAAATGAGCCAAAATTGGGTCGAAAAGAGATAAGTTTCTTACCATCAATCTCTATCGATATTTGTTTTGGTCGATCACGAATCGATCAAAATCTCGGACCTGGTCAATTGCCCAGTCATTGTAATCTCCCTCTTGAATTGCTTGTTTTGTAATAATTTATTGAAACACTAGTTGGTGACCCATCCTTTGGGCGGGGTTTGATATAATTGATACGATAGTGTATAATAAAAAACATTGCAATATAATGTTAAAACTAAATATTCATGTTTGGAAATTTTTTGAGTTTAATTGTATATAAAATATATTAAATTTTTATAATTTATTTGACAATTATTAATTATATATATATATATATATATATTTTTTATTACATACTTACTTGCCGTCAGGAAAAATAGTTTATAATATTTAATTTTGTTTATTTATAATTTAGTTCAGATATTGAAAAGTGTCTGAAAATTATTATAAATAACTTATGGTACTTAAAAGATAAATGGTTATAGAAATATATTATTTGGAGTATAGAAATATGACAATAAGGAAATTTTGAAGAGGTGTATTTAATTAGGAAATTTAATTTAAAATAATTAGAAGAATATAATGATAAGAAAAAGAATAATATGAGGAAGATCACATTTATCATTTTATGTTAGGTCTTTCTAATTTTTGCTTAGTAGTTAATATATAGAAGAATATTGTTCAACTTTTTAATTGAAATTGGTAGGGATGAAGACCAAATTGGTTAATTTCCGATATGCAACCAAGAAAGTTATTTTATTTTGGTTAAAATGCTAAGCTTAACCTAGCTTGATAGTTTCTACGAATTGACCAATAAAATTTGATTTGGGTATAGTTGAAAGAATGGTTGTCATCAAAACCCTCACACTCATTTGTTGGTCTTCGATTACTCATTCTCTCTGTTTATGCAATTTGTTTTGCGTCTACGGGTTGAAGACAGAAATTCATAGAATATTTTTGCCATCTTTATCTGAGTCTCTTTTCCAGTGCATTACTTTCCACATTTTTTTAACATTATAGACTTCCAAAAAATTCGTAAAAGTTTTTTAACAACATGTTGAGAATTTCGACCAACTGTAAAATTAAAGAAAGAGATATGAGAATTTTTTATATTGATTTGGTGTAAATTTGAGATAATATAATTTTTGTAGACAGCAATGGTAAGTTGAAACTATAATTAAGAAGAAAAAAAAGTATGAGAAGTTACATTTTATGCCTTAACAATAATGTAGTAGGTAAAATTTACCATTATTCTAGGTAATTTAATTATTTTTTCTCTTAGTATTGAAATTATTATCTTACACATATTGAATGAGGATATATGAAGAGACATCATCAATAATTAAAAGTATTTAAATGAGTAAAAATGACATTCTTGTATAGCTAAACAAACTAATTCGTACCTAAATTTTTCAAATTATTGGTGTGTTTGTTGATTACTAATAAGTCTTTCTTAAGCAATTTTTAAATGTCTCTTTTTCGTAGAAAATATAAATATACTTTACTACAAAACAATTACTGTATATTTAAATTCTCAATTATTTGATGTATATAGTGAATTTATGATTTGTTTTTGTATTTGTGGAATTTTGAAAGTTTAAATATTAAATTATTAAACATTAATGTTTTCTTAAATGAAATGAGTTTAATGTAAAAACTCATTATACCTTTTTTAATTTCTATATTCAAATCAAGTATAGTAACTTTTCATCTCCTTTATTGTCTACAAATTAGACCTTATCTCAAATAATCACATTAATTGGAATATGTGTCGTTTTATATTAAAATTTTATCTAAACTTTTGTAATTGTTTTGTTTTTGTAATCTAAATTCAAAATTTAGATAAATATAATAACAACTATAAAACACAATTGTCATCAACTTCAATCATATGCGGATACAGAATTTTGAAAAATATAACTTCAAGTTTAGTATGAGAGATTTAAACGTCTGTAAATATAATTTAAATGACTTAAATATTACGTTATTTTTATGAAAATACTAATCATGAAATATCATTAAAAATAAGTTTAATTGTAGAGGTTAAATTGTTTTAAGTACTAAATTTAATGTCTATATAATTTATTTTCAATATTCTTTATTTTATTTTTCTTAAAGTGAATGAGTTTAATACTCACAACAATTCTATATCAAAATTGAGACTATTACCTTTTCCCTTCTATATTATTTAAAAACTTTAGTTTTTTTATAAAAAAAATATATAATTAGAGGTATTGTCAAAAATATTATAGTTGTAATCGCAAATAGAAAACACATTTGTAATGAATTTTAATTACAAAATTTGGATACAAAATTTAAAAATACATTCACAAATATAAAAGGTATGTTTTCATATTAGATTTTTAATTACAAATTTTTTTAAAATGTTTAATGCTAAATTAGTATAAGTATCCTTAAATTTATTATTTGTTTTAAATTTTGGTTTAAATTTTATTAATATTATTTTAATTATGGTTTAAATTAAGTAGTATTGAGTATATAATTTATTTACAATTATGGTTTTAAATTTAGAGATACAAAATTTATCATATATTTTACTTATGGTTTAAAATTAAGAGATTTTAAAAGGTGTATTGATGATGTGGGTGATGATGTGGCTTCATGAGAAGAGAGGATGATTCTAGTCTCTATATATACTAGATGATGTCCCGTGCTATGCACGGGTTAGGTAATATTTGT
>OVBA01005144.1:0-20892 GCA_900406435.1 Lepidium aucheri
ATGGAATTCTAAATCCATTAAAATCTACCCTCCAATAAACCCCCCTTAGTTTTTGAGTAAGTTTTCTAAAGCAATAAAGAGAGAGTATTTATTAAACTTGAGTTCATAGATTTTGATTACTTTGTTCTTTAATTGGTATTATAGCAAAGGTTTAAAGGGGCATCATCGAACTAAGAGATTGATCACGAGAAGATCATGGCAGATAATTCGTTGGTTCCAGTGAAAAAAGAAGGAGGATGAGCTTCTTCTATTCAATGTCCGATGTTAAATTAAACAAACTACATCGTATGGGCTATGAGGATGAAGATGTGTCTCAAAATCTCCAAAGTATGGGAGACCATCTAGAATGGTACAAGTGATGGAGAAAAGAACAACTTAGCTATGGGGTTATTGTTTTAATCAATACCAGAATCGTTAATCTTACAAGTTGGTGAGTTAAACACGGCTAAGGAGATATGGGAGGCCATCAAAACTAGATATATGGGAGCTGAAGAGTTAGGGAAGCTAGGTTGCAAACCCTAAATGCAGAATTTGATCGTCTAAAGATGAAAGAATCCGAGAATATTGATAGCTTTGTTGGAAAGCTATCGGAAATATCTTCTAAATCCGCATCTCTAGGAGCAATCATCGAAGAACCGAAGCTAGTAAAGAAAGTTTTAAAAAGTCTCCTGCGAAAGAAGTACATTCACATAGTAGCATCTCTTGAGCAAATCCTAGATCTTAATAAAACAAGCTTTGAAGATATCATAGGTGGATAAAGGCTTATGAGGAGCGAATCTTTTAAGAAGAAAAAGAAGCACAAGAAGATCAAACTAAGTTAATGTATAGAAATTTGGAGGCTCAAATTAGGAGCAATGATGGTGGGTCTAGACGAAGAGGACGTGGTGGTCGATCAAATTCTAGAGGAAAACGCCGAGGAAGAGGTCATGGAGATCGAGATATGTTCAAAGTTAGGTGCTATCGATGTGACAAACTTGGACATTATGCCTCAAGTTATCCAGACCGCCTACTAAAATTACAAGAAGCTCAAGAAGAAAGTGTCAATAGAGACACACAAGATACGGATGATCTTCTATTGCATGAGGTTGTGTTTTTAAATGAAGAAAAGTGCATACCAAGCAAATTTGAGACAAATAATTGAGAAAACACTTGGTATCATGATAATGGAGCTAGCAACCACATGACCGGTGATAGAAGATATTTCATGAAACTGAACGAAGGTATCACGAGAAAGGTTAGATTTGGTGATGATTCTCGGATTGATATAAAAGGAAAAGGGTTGATTTCCTTTTTGGATAGAAATGGTGAAACAAAGATAATGACTAATGTTTACTATATTCTGGGTTTGAAGAGTAATATCATTAGTCTTGGACAAGCAACCAAATCAGGATGTGACATTAGAATGAAAGGAGAATACTTGACAATGCATGATCAAGATGGAAAGCGAATTGTCAAGTCCAAAAGATCACAAAACCGACTTTGTAAGGTTAACTTGGAGATCAAGGAACCCGATGAAACTTCTCAAGAAAGCAATAATAATCAAGAGGAATCGGCTGTTGATGAAAAGAATAATGAACGTGAAGAGCAAGAAGAAGAAGAAACTACATCTAGTTTAAGGAAATCACAAAGGACAATCACAAAGCCAAAATATTTGGATGATTATGTCTTGCTTTCGGAGGAGGAAGGAGCAAGATTGCTTCTTTGTCTTGATGAGGAACCTAGAAACTTCCAAGAAGCTAAAGAGCTGAAAGTATGGGTTGATTCTTGTAAGGATGAAATCGAGTCCATCATAAAAAACAAAAATTGGACTCTAGTTGATCTTCTAAGTGGTGCAAAGGCAATTGGCTTAAAGTGGGTGTTTGAGAGTAAGAGAAATTTAGATGGGTGTATCAACAAATACAAGTCTAGACTTGTAGCTAAAGGGTATGTTCAAAGACATGGAGTTGATTATGAAGAAGTCTTTGCACCGGTAGCAAGAATTGAAACAATTCGGTTACTAGTTAATCTTGCTTCATCAAATGGATAGGATATTCATCATCTTGATGTGAAAACTGCCTCTCTTCATGGTGAGTTAAAAAAAACGGGTTTTGTTGCACAACTGGAAGGATTTGAAGTAGAGGGAAGTGAAGAGAAAGTTTATAAACTCAACAAAGCCTTGTATGGTTTAAAGCAAGCACCAAAAGCTTGAAATAATAAGCTTAATCAAATCCTTAGAGAGCTCAACTTTGAAAAGTTTTCAAAGGAACCATCAGTCTATCGAAAGGTTTTGAAAACCAACGAATTACTTCTTCTACCTATCTACGTTGATGATCTATTTGTCACAGGGACAAACAAGAATATCATAGATGATTTCAAGCTTGAGATGTCATCAAAATTTGAAATGAGTAACCTAGGAAGGTTAACATATTATCTTGGGATTGAAGTGAATCAAACCGAAGGTGAAATAGCCTTGAACCAACAACGTTATACTCTAAAGATACTAGAAGAAACTGGTATGAGTGATTGCAATTCAGTTCAAACATTGATGGACTTTGGACTGAAATTGTCAAAATCCGAAGGAGAGAAAGAGATCGATGCCATGGGTTTTAGGAAAATCATTGGGTGTCTTCGATATCTTCTTCATACAAGACCAAATTTGAGTTATTATGTAGGTGTTTTGAGTCGTTATATGCAAAGCCCTAGAGAATCTTATGGTGCAGCCTTGAAGCAATGTTTACGCAACTTGAAAGGAACTACAACACTCGGACTTGTGTGTAAGAAGACCAAGAATCAAACACCTAGATTGATTGGTTACAATGATAGTAATTACAATGTTGATCCGAATGATGGAAAGAGTACTACCAGACACATCTTTTACTTAGGAGGAAGTCTGATATCTTGGTGTTCATAAAAGCAAGAAACGGTTGCACTTTCATCATGTGAGGCTGAATTTATGGCAGGGACAGAGGCAGCAAGACAAGCAATTTGGCTTCAAGAATTGTTTAGTGAAATCACGAGATATCGAGACAAAAGGTTATCATTCGAATTGATAACCGATCGGCAATAGCACTAACAAGGAATCCAGTGTTCTATGGAAGAAGTAAACACATACACACAAGGTATCATTTCATTAGAGAGTGTGTTGAGAATGGGATTCCCGGAGACAAACAAAAGGCCGACATACTAATAAAGGCACTTGGGAGAATCAAGTTCAAAGAGATGAGAGATCTTATTGGAATTCAAGACACTTCAAAAGTCGACTTCAAGCTTAAGGGGGAAAATGTTGAGTTAATCTTGAATGTAGTAACTTGGTGATCAAGTTACTTTATAGATAAAATTGAGTTTGTTAGGTTTAGGAGTTATCTAAATTCTACTTTTCCTTATTATGATAGGGAAACTTTATCTTGTCTATAAATAGGGAGATACCAAAGTGTGGTATAACCTAAGAGTTTGAGATTTGTGAGCTTTAGTTTTTGAGTAAATTTTCTAAAGCAATAAATAGAGAGTCTTTATTAAACTTGAGTTCATAGATTTTGATTACTTTGTTCTTCAGATCTTGTGGACAAAGGACGACCTCCTGTTGATCTTCTTGATCAAACAAATTCGTGGACAACGGTGGTAGAATGATCAAACCTTGGAGATAGGGTTAATATGGAAGTAGCGTTGAAAATAAAGTTTGTGGCGGTTCGGTGTAGTGTTGATTTCCAGGATGGTGATGATAGAGAAACAGAAATTACAATACGTCATGAAGTTTTGAATGTTATGTAAGGATTGCTTGATTGTTAAAGTGTTTGGTAGAGGAGTCTTTATGGCAACTATGACACGAAACTTAGAAAATTATGGAAATAAGAGGGTGCGATGCACAAAATTGATCTTCCACGACAATACTATATGGTTTGTTTTCAGTTTGTTAAGGAATACCAGAATGTTTTGTGTGGAGGCCATGGAAAATATTTGATAGTTACATATTGGTGAAGGTATAGTTCTCGGATTTTGATGTATTTTAATGTATCATGAACAAAATTTAGTGTTTGTGTTGGAGTTTTATTGCTAATACAAAATTCAAATTGAGTACTAATTTGCTATGAGTCATATCTTATATCGACATCATGAAATTTCATTATATTTTGGATTGCACCAGTTCCACGAAGTTAACTAAATTATTACTATATAGCAAGGAAAAGAAAATATTATCTTCTTTTGGTTAGTTTGAGAGAGGTGAGGAAATAAAAAAGAGAGGGATCGGCAAAGAGAAGACGTCAAACACACAACGACGAACATTTCCGATCAGCCAACTAATCTCTTCAGATTTTTAAAATATTTTTCAAATCAATTAATTAAAGAGAAAAACAAAAAACAGAGAGAAGAGAGAGAAGAAGAAGTTAACATGAATAGAGATAGAAGAGTCATTAAATGTACGAAGCGACATTCACAATAATTCGAAAGGTGGAAGACGAGTTAGATACGGCCACTTCTCCTTCACTGTCCTCGTCCACCACTAATACCCTTTTTTTCCGGGAATCCTTCTCCTCTTCACTTCCTTCCAAATTCAACCTCACTGAGTTTTTCTTTTCTTCATCGGAGATCGTGTTGACGATGATGTAATTTAAGTATCTTCATAGACAAAGTAGAAACGCTTCCTTTCCTCTAACCCTTTTCTGTTTGGCTATTTTCGATTCCTAATTTTGCCCTTTATTTATAACCATGCATTCTCACGACGAGCTTTTCCATTCCTATGGCGGATCCCGGCGATTTCAATGGTGGTCAGCCTCCTCATAGTCCTCTAAGAACCTCTTCATCCAGTAGTAGTAACAGTAACAACCGTAGTGGTCCTCCTCCTCCTCCTTCTTCAGTGATGGTGAGAAAGCGATTAGCTTCTGAGATGTCTTCTAATCCTGACTACAACCACCACCACCACTCATCTCGTCCTCCTCGCCGTCTTCTTGACCCTAACTACACGACGATTTCACAACCACCACCGTCTCTTGCGGCTCCGATTACTGTAGCTTCTCAACCAAACCCACCACTTTCCGTTTGTGGCTTCTCCGGTTTACCGGTTTTTCCTTCAGACCGTCGGAATGCTATGTCCGTACAGCCAATGGATCAAGATTCATCTTCTTCTTCTTCACCTACAATTTGGGTAGACGCCATTATCAGAGACCTTATCCACTCTTCAACTTCAGTCTCAATCCCTCAACTTATCCAAAACGTTAGAGACATTATCTTCCCTTGTAACCCAAATCTCGGTGCTCTTCTTGAATACAGACTTCGTTCTCTCATGCTACTTGATCCTTCTTCCTCCTCCGACCCTTCTCCGCAAACTTTCGATCCTCTTTATCAGATCTCCAACAATCCTTCTCCTCCTCCTCCTCCTGTAACACAGCAGCAGCAACAACAAGAACAACAACATCAACAACAACAACAGCAACAGCAGCATAAGCCTCCTCCCCCTCCTCCGATTCAGCAACAAGAAAGGGAAAACTCTTCCACCGATGCACCACCACCAGAGACGGTGACTGCTACTGTCCCCACCATACAAACAAACACGGCGGAGGCCTTAAGAGAAAGGAAAGAAGAGATTAAGAGACAAAAGCAAGATGAAGAAGGTCTGCATCTTCTCACATTGTTGCTACAGTGTGCTGAAGCTGTCTCTGCGGATAATCTCGAAGAAGCAAACAAACTTCTTCTGGAGATCTCTCAACTATCCACTCCATATGGAACCTCGGCGCAAAGAGTAGCTGCTTACTTCTCTGAAGCTATGTCCGCTAGATTACTCAACTCGTGTCTCGGGATCTATGCAGCTTTGCCTTCACGGTGGATGCCTCAAACGCATAGCTTGAAGATGGTTTCTGCGTTTCAGGTGTTTAATGGGATAAGCCCTTTAGTGAAATTCTCACACTTTACAGCTAATCAAGCCATACAAGAAGCGTTTGAGAAAGAAGATAGTGTACACATCATCGACTTAGACATCATGCAGGGACTTCAATGGCCTGGTTTATTCCACATTTTAGCTTCTAGACCTGGAGGACCTCCTCATGTGCGTCTCACGGGACTGGGTACCTCCATGGAAGCACTGCAAGCCACTGGGAAACGTCTATCGGACTTCGCCGATAAGCTTGGCCTCCCTTTCGAATTTTGCCCTCTAGCTGAGAAAGTTGGAAATTTGGACACTGAGAGACTCAATGTAAGGAAAAGAGAAGCTGTTGCTGTTCACTGGCTTCAACATTCTCTTTATGATGTTACTGGCTCCGATGCACACACTCTGTGGTTACTCCAAAGGTAAAAAAAAAATCTACCTTAAAGCACTTTTAAAGTATGGCATTGTTAGCATAGGAGAGAGATGTTCTAAAAAGTGGTACTTTTGTGTTAATAACTGGGAATGAACAGATTAGCTCCTAAAGTTGTGACAGTAGTGGAACAAGATTTGAGCCACGCTGGTTCCTTCTTAGGAAGATTTGTGGAAGCAATACATTACTACTCAGCATTGTTTGACTCATTAGGAGCAAGCTACGGCGAAGAGAGTGAAGAGAGACATGTTGTTGAACAGCAGCTACTGTCGAAAGAGATACGGAATGTATTGGCCGTAGGAGGACCATCGAGGAGTGGTGAAGTGAAGTTTGAAAGCTGGAGGGAGAAAATGCAACAATGTGGGTTCAAAGGAATATCTCTAGCAGGAAATGCAGCAACACAAGCGACACTTCTATTGGGAATGTTTCCTTCAGATGGTTACACTTTGGTTGATGATAATGGTACACTTAAGCTTGGATGGAAAGATCTCTCTTTACTCACTGCTTCAGCTTGGACTCCTCGTTCTTAAGTTATATATCTTTTTCACAAACAATGCCCCATAAATAGATTCACCTGGGTCTTACTTCTTTTTTCTTTTCTTTTGAAAGAAAAATCTATTGACATGAGAGGATTCTTAATCCATTTGTTGGCTTAGTCGCACTCGCTTTGTATTGCTGCCTGATTGGCGGAATACGTTAAGTTGATGATCTTGAAGGATTAGAACAAGTTGATATTGAATAAAACATCAGCACTTGTCAATGTCATTGATAAAATACATCACAAATAAATAAAGAATGAAATTGTAGTAAACACGTACGACTTTTATGACTTTTAGTTTTAGGGATAAAGTGAAAATAGTACACAAATGCACATTATGATGAAGTTTTGTTATCGATATCTTCTTCTATATTTATGGTTTATAATCCTTATACTTACTTACATCTTAGATCATCTACGTTTAGATGAACGATTTGAATGTAAATAGTTTCTATATTTGTTTTTTAACTTACCGTAACAGTTAAGATTTTATTGTTAATTTGATCCTAATTGGAGTCTATTTCAATTGCCTCTGTTATTTCTTAACGGCTATGTAAACTTGGATTCTGCTTAAATTAAATCAATAGCATTGAAGTTTTTTTATAAAAATAGTTACAACCATTAGAAGCCAGAAGTCAACCTCTAATGAAGATGTGTCAACTGGGTTAAGTGTTTTGTCCTACATTTTAGAGAACTGCCATTTCTACATGTAGATTTTTTTTTGTCTCATTTATTATTAATTGATAAAATAAAAAAACATAATAGTTACACTATACATAACCGGTCGAATAACAAGAATTCCCTAAAAAATACGATTAAGAAACAAAGGAAACAGAACACGTGAATATAAATGAATTCTAGGGTAGCGACCCAAAAAAGAAGATTAATATAGAATTAGGACCAAAAATTGTTTAGAAAGAAAAGAAAAAACTAATCTCGAAAGTTACTATTCCAACCTCAAAAAGCAAAGTCTAACACTAGTGGATAACGAAACCTTCTATAGAGAATATGTTGACCTCACGATTAATGAACCAGGACTGCTGAATTGGAAGGAGAAAACCTCACAAGAATCCAAAAATAGCAAAGACTAAGACATCGTCATTGATGACGAAGATACTCGTCGAAGCCGCAACAAAATCCTTATAAGATTAGACCTCGAACAAGCCTCCTACATAAAGATAACGAGCAAAATCATCCTTAACTAGTGAGACCGAATGAAAAATAAAGCAACCTCATATCCAACCGAATAAATAACTAATCGAAAACTAGATCCTAACCAAAACACAACCAGTCCAAAACCAATCTAGTTAAGCACTAAAACCACTAGATTTTATAACATGCAAACTAAAACCTCATCTGCTCCTAGTCAAGCTCCACCACTCCACTTACAACCATGATTGACAACTCCGGCAGCCGCTTACCATGGTTGGGACCAAAACTACACCTCCTACAAACTCGATTTGAAGCCCTGGCGTTTCAGCAATCCAAAACGTATGAGATCCGATGGGTCAAAAGGATGCAGCAACTCCGATGAAGGCACCTCACATAGACGGTCAAACAGCCAAGGTGAGGAAGCCACCACACGTAATCCGTCAACCACCATAGATACATCGTAAACGATAAGGAGGAGGAAGACTACATATGTTATTTCTCAAGCCACAAAGCGCATCGGTAAAAGAATCATAAGCTGAAATTTGGAAAAAGGAGAAGGCGGAAGAGAGGAACCTTTTCTCGGTGGTGGTGAAACGGCCAAGCTGCCAGGAAAAGAAGGTCGAAGCCGGAACATTAACCTGCAGAAAAAAAGAGGAAGAAAAAAATTAGGAGAGAGTGAGAGAGCGATGACTTAAAAAGTTCTTAGTAGATTACAAGGTGTTATTGAACATTGTAATTGCTTGAATTCTAAATTTTTTTAAAATCAGTAAAAAAAATTTTTTTTTGATAAAATGTGAAATTTGTTAATCAAGTAGAAAAAATATTTACAAAGAAAAGGAGTCAACTAAGCGAGCTTCTATTGTTTTAAAAAATTAAGAATATGAATCAATGTAATGTAAATCATCGCCTACGAAGACCTTCTAAACTATGGGGATAAAGGTATCTTAGGGACGCTATTATGTTCTTGATAGCTTTGTTGATACTGTGGGAGAGCGCTGTTGTAGTCTTCTAGTCTTGGATGTGAATCCAAGAATTATGTTCCCTTCATAGGAAGTAGACGGTTGTTTGGAACAACATTATAGCAAGAATTGTATCTTTATGGTTGGGTCGAGAGTCATGCAAGGAGGAGAGCGTGTTTGATCAATCAGGCATGATGGAGGAGCCTAAAAACCTATTCCCAAGATCAGACCATAAAGTAAAGCTGTATGGACATGCAAAGAATAAGTGATCTCTAGTTTTGTCCATTCACCATAGAAAACACAGACTTGTTGCTGTCCCCATGAACGCATTTTGGCCACTATAGAAAGATGGTCTTTGACTACTAACCATGTAATAAATGAGTACCAAAGAACTGCTTGTTGGAACCAAACTTTGTGAACCCAAGGACCTGAGGGTAGTGGTTGCAAATATGTTCCCATGTGGCATAGACGGAGAAATGATTCTTAAAGTCATCCTCCTTATGGCGCCAGAGAACTATATCACACCAAGCATTTGGTTGCGGCAGTGGTAGTTGTGAATTAACACGAGCAGCTGTCTGTGATGACGAGATCTATCAAGAAGTGGTAGTCAAGATTGAGTAGTAGTGACATCTATTACTTTGACATGGTGGGGTATGCCCTAGTAACGGAAGCCTGAGTCACCTACTATGTCAATTAATTTTCCCCAGGACATCAGTTATCAAACCATAAAAATATATCTGAACCAGAGTGAATATTGACCCTGAGGAATGAGAATACTTTAGCTCTGACCTTGAGGATTTTACGCCAAATCCAGTATACTTTGGTACCAGATACATCCCAAAAAGAGCTTTGGCGCAGTAGATAACTGATATCACAAAGTTTTATCCTATATCTCTCATGCAAGTGCACAACAAATCGAGTAGCAATCTAGGGATCGTATCCACAAGGACCAAGTTATCACACTATCAATTCCAAAACTGAACTAGAGCTTAGGAATTTCATCGGGAAATCAGAGAGTTCGAACAAGGAAACTATCATAACTCAGAGAACATTTATTCAACAATCTCAACTCAGACATAAAATCATAACTAATTTACTTTTGTGGTATCAATTACTATATCCAGAAACCTAGCAATCCTAATTGTCATTGGTACTAGAAGACTAAATACGCATTACAGGACTGATTGCTCACCTAAGGAGGATCTAATTCCTAAGGAGGATCTAATTCCTAATAAGCTTTTGAAATATTAGGTAATCTAGGATCATAGGTTAGTTAGCTACTGTAACCTAAGCAATAGAATTATCCATAGGTGGAAAGCACATCAAGCAATACCTATTTGTTCCTAATTCGATCATTCCCTAAAAACCCTAGAAAATCCTAAACTTGATTCTCGAACTACTCATACATGGTGAAGAAGAACAAATTGAAAGACATAATAGAAAGCATAAAAGTAATTGGTATTGAAATTAAAAGGTTTAGAATTCTTCTCCAATTGTGTAGGGATCAAAATTCTATTCCCAAAAACTCAATTGCAAGGTCTAATCACGTATCAATGGTATCCTCCTAAAAATATTGAAAAACAGTCCTTTTATAGGTCCTGAAAATCACAGATGCAAAATAGCAGCTTTGTGGATTAATTGATCAAAATGGCACGTTTGATCTTCCAACGGTCTTGGTAGATCAACGGATCGAATGAAGCTATCAGCGGGATGAGTGATTGATAGATCATGAAGTGTAGGTCGATCAACAGATCGAGCACAGCTCTTGCTGAGGAGGATGATCGATCGGTCAATAGGTGGAGGTCAATCAATGGGTAGAGCACAACTTCTCACTAAGGAAAGTGATCGATCGATCAAGAGATTGATCGCTCGATCGTCAATCTTCTGCTGAAACTTTAAAAACTGCTCAGATTCATCCTTAACCATTGCTTTGCAAGTATAATCCAAAATAATCTGTTTACCACCTGAAAAGACTCTAAAACGCAAAAAACCATTCTGAAACATGCAAATTAATGAGCTCAAAACCGATAAAAATAAGGTATATCAATAATGTATAGTCCATGCAACCCAAAGAGAACCAGAACCATAGAGTAGCTTCCACATCAATTTATAAGAAAAACCTGAGACATAAGATGCAAGCAACAAACTCCCAAACCGCCATCTGCCACCGGTTTACACACTTTAACCCATGAAACTTTTGCTTTGTGAGTCACATTAGGTGAACGTGACCATAGAAAATTCCCACATAGACTTTCTATTTGCTTGAGGTAGCTTTGGTAAGCAAAACAAGGAGCACCAAAAGTTTAGAGTGCTAGAAACCATTGACTTAATCAGTTGTAGTCGACCTACAAAGGATAGAGCTTTTGCGGACCAAGAAGCATTCTGGACCATATCTTATCTATCAAAATCTCATAGTCTACCGGTGACATGCTCTTAGTAGTAATAGGTAAACTCAGATACCGAATGAGGAGGTTATCAACCGAGAGATCCACCTTCATAGATGCTGTATGGAGTACTTGGGAACCCAAACCAGTAGACAATAACAAAGTCTTTCCTAGATTAATAAGCAGGCCAAAGATATCCGCAAACTCATAGAAAACATCAAGAATGGCATGAAGCGAGGTAGTAGATATATCGGTGAAGACAGGTATGCCATCAGCAAAGCTTAGATGTGTGAGTTTGGCATCTTTGCATTGTTGGTGATAGCCAAACCTACCAGTACCTTGTTC
The DNA here is from genome assembly GCA_900406435.1 of Lepidium aucheri. Taxonomy (NCBI): domain Eukaryota; kingdom Viridiplantae; phylum Streptophyta; class Magnoliopsida; order Brassicales; family Brassicaceae; genus Lepidium; species Lepidium aucheri. The sequence goes on from OVBA01005144.1 coordinate 11,645, forward strand.
AACATTTTGGAGAGTACATTATTGATAGTAACGTACAAATACGGTGATAGGGAGCAGCCTTTTTTGATGCCACGATAACTGATGAAAAAACCAGTTTACAATATGTTCATTAAATAAAATTGAGAAAAACAATGTTTACGGTATGTAGATAATGTTAATGGATTTTGTAAGTTGCAAAATGTCAAATAATGACCTGTTTGATAAAGAGATTAATATGGTTAGATGGGTAAAGACTATTTTTGATGTGCCTCTTGGTTATATAGAAATGGAGAAGTTGATTGATTTAGATCTTAAACCGCTTTCTCCTAGCCAAGAAGAAGTTACTGTAGAAATGAGAAGAAGAAAGCAACACGAAAAAATAATCAATATATGGATTTTGTAATGTAATTGGGGGTAGAAACCCAATTAATGTCTACATAACAGAGATTAGTGACTTTAAATGGAGGTTAAAATCATGTAAATGTTAAATAATTTTGGTTAAATTCGGCTAGGTCAATGAAATCTTTTATTTGATTTAGCATATATAAGATGTGATATTTTATTAAACAAATTGCGTAAAATTGGGATTTTATTTAACCATTTTCTCTATTTAGAATATATTAAAACATTTTCTTACTCAATAAATCACATTTTCAATAACTAGAATTTTGACCCATAAACGAGGTACAAAATAACTCTTATTTTTGCCCATTTGTTATATATATGGACATGTTTCGTTTCTTACATCCCACAAGTTATCAATCATGTATTACACACCGGATCCAATTGCTGTTTGAAAGAAATATTCAGAAATAAAGAACGGTTAAACAAAAGTCATTTGGAAACGACCGGTTAAAGATAATAGTTCGCAAATAAGATTTTATATTTAAAATTATATATTGATTTGGTGACACTACACTGGTTGAATAGTATAGTAATAATAACATGAGTATCTAAAGTTCGATTTAAATAACTGTTCTCAAAACTTTGCAATAGCATAAAGTTTAACATCATCTATATATTAAAATTATTATTTTTAAACTAATATTTGCATACTAGCAAATAACTATTTTCTAAATGAAATAATATTGTATCATTAATTTACGATCTGCTAATAACATATCTTGTTAATAATTTTTGTCATATATGCTTAGTCGTTACCTCATATTCTTCTATCTCACTAAACAACACACACATATATATATATATATTAATATGTATATATATATATGTGAATTTTAGTTTATCTTGAGAAACTTGTCATATGATACAAACAATATAGAGGAATTGCATTATTAGTTTTATTAATGACTTCATTTCATAAATGATTGTTGTTAAGATATTTTAATTGCTGGTTGTTTCCCAATCGTCCGTAAATAAGTTCTTTTGAAAATAACTTTCGAAACTGCCATAAATAAATACTAACACAAATGATTTTTCAGTTGGTTTAGTTGCTCATTTCAAACAAAATTAGTCCAGCGTGGCACTCGGAATCAAAGAACTCGGCCATGATACTCACCAAGCTAGCTTGATGGGTCAAAACCTATCCTATCATAAGACTCTTTTGTTTTAACTAGGCCATTTTTTTGATTAATTAGTAGGCTCATTAGTTAATGTTCATCCATTTTATTTAATAATTAGGGATTAGAATAGTATGCCTATATCCCATTAGGTTTTGGGTTTTCCCTTGGGAGATGTCTATAAACATGCAATCGTGTCTCTTATTATTTTGGAGCCTTTTTATATAAAAGAGAATTTTCTCAAAATTGAGGGAGCACCTCACCAAACCCTAGCTGTCATCGCATGCATCTTGCCTCCCACATGTTGGAAGCCTGATTAGATGCGAACCTCGAGCTCAGCTTCTTGGTACACGGTCCTTGTAGATCTGTTTAAAAATTTGCAGGTTGAGCGTATATTTCCCGGATCTTGCAAGAGATTCATCATTGTCTGCAAGGATCTCTTTATAGACCCCTAGATCTGTCTGCTGCCCTACATCATTTAGTATCAAAGCTAGTTTGACCAGCTACTACCGCTTGGTCTACAATCCATCACCACGCCACAAAGACAAGGTATTCACACAACCACCCGTTCTTGTTTGTTTGGTGAATACAAACCAGATTTGTCTGTGTGTCTGTGAGATGTTTTGTGCTAGCTTTGAAGCACAATCCCTAGGTGCCATATCTGAATTGCAGAGTAAGTCTGCACCCTATTATATTAATGATGTGGATGCCCTGTTGCATCTCTCTATTGGCTACTAACTTTGCAAGCCTCTTGTTTTATAGCCACTCTTCATGGTTTGAAAGGAAAACCTCATTGTGTGCCTTTGGAGTACACGAGTTCTGCATCGATAGCTACCTCATTGCCTCATCCATTATTTGTTGGTACTGCGGCTCATGACCTTAGCTTGTTGTGGATGAAATTCCACCCCTTGACTTGTCCTTGAAGTTTGGGAGATCTCACGATGCACCACTAGTCTTTGGGCTTTCCAAAGACCACACACACGAGATGAGTGAGAAACTAGTCTGCCAAGAGCCTATGCTTGGCGAGGAATCACATGTATTGTGTGGTTCCATTCTATTTTGTGTGCAGGTTGACAAGGTATCAAGCTTTTGGAGACAAGCAGATTTTCAAGAGAAATTTAGTGCTCAAAGATGTTGCTAAGTTGCACGTGAAAACCCTAGAAGATGACAACCTTAATTCTGATGATGGTGCTTTGGATAAGCTCTAACTTGTTGAGGGTGATATTACTTCACCTGCGTATTAGAAGACTCCATCTCCGTTGGAATGTGGAGTCTCTACATGCCCACCTTTTGTTGTGTGTGATGTTGGTCATTCGGAGGAAGCACTAAGCTACACTCACTCAAGCCACGAAGCACCATTAGTTGTCACCAAATTGTGGCTACCTACTAGGACTATAAGCATCCTTTGTTTGTGTTGCCAGAAGAGAATAACCTATATATGTTGCTGAAACTATCAGAATGTGGTGATAACTTTAGAGCTGGATAGATGTAGAAGCTGGCTGCAAAGGTCATTGGTGGATTCAGACTGCCAATACAACCCAAATCATCTCTTGTAGCCGAGGATGTGCGTTTAATGCCAAGGATGTTTTGGCTAAGTAAGGAGAGGCACATGAGCTTCATCGTAAGCCTTACACAATTGTGAGGCTGAACCTAGGGAGTCTGCTTAAGGTAACTCTGATCATGTTGGTATTGTGTGTTGTTGAAAATACTGATGTGTACAATGTTGTTTTTGCCTATGGAGACCCTTCTTGAATCCCCAAATAGGGAAGAGGGGTTAGCCAAAACCTTAAGGTTGCCACTAAATTGCAGCCTCAACTTAAACTCATGACACTCTAAGAATGTAGTCTCAACCGATAAAGTGAAGTATGGGCAGTGAGCTCTTATGTCGTTTGTTGTGAACGACAAGGATGCATGCCATGAGCTGTCCTTATTGGTATGTGGAGAACAACAGGAAACAAATATGTTGTTGTACCTATCAGATCGAGCTGTGAACCTTGTAACCAAGAGAAGACAAGTCGTGTTGGTTGTGGGGTGCTCAAGGACATGAACATGGAAAGGAGGTCAAGAAGAAGCCTCCAACGTCATGAGCAGGGAGTATGTATATATATTTATTAAAAAAATTATATTTCGGGTATTCAGGTACCTACTTTGGTTCTCTGTTTGATTTGGGTACCCAAAGACCTAAGATCTAATACCCTTTTATGTATTTTATCATGTTTGGATTGGTTAGGTTCCTCTTAGTTCAGGTTAGGTTCAAATTTGGTCTTTGGTTTTAGATAAAATGCTGAGGCCTAACTTTTGTATCCATTCAATCATTTTTGTGCTTGTTTATTAAAAATTCTTTCTTTATTGTAGGTTAACGAATCATTTTCTCTTACAAAGGGTGACCATCATGGCATAATTGAGGTTTATAGAAGAAGATTGTTGAAGCAAGAGGATCTTCAACATCTCACAAAATCAAGGTTTTTTTACAATATTGAATTATTCTCGGGCTGTTCTAGGATATTAATGAGTAGTTGTTTGAACCTATCCAAGCAATATGTAAACTCTTTGCTTATAATGTAGTCCAAAATATGGTAGATCGAGGAGAAGGTGAAGGGTCTCAATATGAACTTTGGTCGTTTTTAATTTGAAATTTCATTGGAAGTAGACATCAATGAGGTGCTCATGCATTTTGATGGTTGGATGCTGTGTTTGATGCGATATAAATCTAAAATTGGTCACGACTATCTACCACACATTTTGTTTTGAGTAAAGTTTTATGATGTATCTCGTTAATATATGGTGAAACCTACTTTTTAAGCTATTGGTGAGTATTTGAGAAAAGTTTTGGAACTCAATGTTGCTGAAGCAAGGAGTGGTTTAAGCTGTTGGTGTTTAAATCAACACTTGAATTTGGGAGGATGATGCCTTCACAGTTTATATACAATACTAAAGATTAGTGACAGTTTGCAGGAAATGTCACTTTCTTACTCATGAGGTGTGACGTTGTAGGCAAGTGACAAATCGATATGAAGGTAGAGTGAGAGAACCTAGAAAGAATGCTTAAAATGAGAGCAATATGCATAGTTTCAAGGAAATTGTCACATATTGAGGTAAACAAACTGTTGGAGAAGATGGTCCAAGAAATAGATCGGGAAAGAATAGTCAACCCAATAATCAATATTGGAGCAATTTTGCATGTCCCTTTAAGAAAATTATCACTCATACATGGGCAAAGGGTGTAAGAACAAAAGAGAAATGTGATACTTTTAATCCTCCTTTGGAAAATAATGAGACTGATATGGTTGATATTGCTACAAAGGAAGAAAAAAAGGATGATGATGTGGTGGATGATGTCCTTGAGTCAAAGGACAACTCTTTGGCCATGACATCGAGTCTGATGTTTTTTATGCTCCCAAGCGAATAAAATACACACTTTTCCAAGAAGATGAAGGAGACGTGAAGTCTGTAGACGTTGAGAGTGAAACAAAAGATGATTTGGAGGTAACCAATATGGAGAATGTGGATGATTTAGATGAGCAAAATGAGTGGATTGATGGTTCAGAATTTTTACTTGAGGAGTACAATGAAGAGTTGGAAACATTTGGAGAAAATATGAATGAGGCATAATTGGAAGCTTATAACCAAGAAGTGGAAGCTCAAGAGGTTGAGACTTTGGAGGCGCCTGAAGTTAAGGAAAAGAACATGGGGAAGCTTTCCACTCCACGTAAGATACTTCGAGGTATAAGTTATAAAGAAAGACTATTTAGCTATGTACTTCTCTAGCGGTCAAGCATGACATTATGGAAAAGAACAAAGGAGGTGAAAGTGGTGATAGAATCTAATTTTAATTATTTTATGATTATTTTTAACACATTATGTTGGAATGTTTGAGGTACTGGAAATATCATGATTTTCCTGGCTCATGCAATAGAGGAAGATGTTACAAGAGAAGTGTTTATGATGAACCCATGAAAATCTTCGGGACCGGATAAAATTACAGCCCTATTCTTTCTAAAGTTCTTGAGAAGTGGTTAAAGTAGATAACCCTAGAATGTTGAATGATTTTATTCTGACAAGATCTTTTGATACTTGTTTAAATATGACAAACATTTTCCTATAAGTATTTGTAATGTGGGTTATAAGATTATAGAAAATGTTGTTTGCTTACGACCAAAAAGGTTCTTACCATAGATAGTGTCAGAGACTCAATCACCTTTTGTTTCAGGATACCTAACTTTAGACAACATCTTAATATCTCATGAATTTTTTCATACTTTGAGAACATATAAATCAATCAAAAGAAAGTTTATGGTGGTCAAAACGGATATGAGTAAAATCTATGATAGGGTTGAGTGGGCTTTAATGGAGAAAGTTTTCCAAAATTTTGGATTTCATGACAAGTGGATCAAAAGAATTACGCACTATATTAAGACTGTGGAATACGCATTCTTAATAAATAGGAAATGACAAGGCAAAATTATTCAAGGGAGGGGACTGAGACAAAGAGACTTGTTATCTTCACATCTTTTCATTATATGCACATAGGTTTTGGTGGCAAACTTACAAAGAGCAGAATCTTATAAGAAAATCAACAATGTCTTAATAGCTGAGACAAGTCCATTGGTGTCACAGCTGTTATTCACAAATGATAGTTTATGTTTTGTAAGAAGCAAAAAGGAGGCTTTAAAAATTTTGGAGATCCTTTAGGACTTTAAATGAGCATCAGGGCAACAAATAATTTTTTCAATTTAGTCATTTAGTTTTGGAGGATAATAAACGAGAGATTCATCAGTTACTCAGAATTCACAAGTTGGAAAGTATGTGGACGTATCTTAGATTACCTAAAATTTTGGGCCAAAACCAAGATTTCTGCTTTTATCAGTTACTCAGAATTCACAAGAGAGAATAAATAATTGGTCATGAAAGTTCCTATCGAAAGAGGGAAAGGGAGGAAGTGTTAGATCAATTAGTGTTAACGATGTTACTTACTCTTGGGTTCTAGATTCAATATAAAGATCAACTCTTGGTTTAGGTCCGAATATTTATTCAAATTTTATGATAAATCAATTGATGAATCCGACAATTAGGATTTGATGTCAACTCCACATAATGTGTATATTATTTTTGCAATTACTTTAGTGAGAATAGAGCAAGATGATTATTGTGGTTGGTATTTATCTAAGAATTGGAGATATACCATAAAATCTAGTTATTGTATCGAATTTGAAAGTGGACTCGATATAGAAGAAAGAGTATATTACGGTCAAACCGTGCATATGCTTCTGATGTATTTGATTTTTGATGTTTTTTAGGATCATTCTTAGAGATATTTTCCATCCATATCATATCATTTGCATCATTCTAGAGCTCTTTTAGGTTCATTTTCATGTTTTGCACTTGCATACCACCCATTCTTCATGCGGAGCGGATTTAGGTGTTCAAGGAGCATTTTAGAGCCAAATGGATGCAAGGAACGGATCAGGCAAACTTATGAAGACTTGAATGAAAAAGAAGCAGAAAAAGTCAGAGTTCAGAACTCCCTCACACCTCAGCCTCGCACCATCAAGAGCGAGGATTAACTGAAGAACCTCGTCTTGCACTGTTACCTCGTGTGAAGATCCGAAGGATGACACAAAGACCTCACCTGTGTGAAGAAAAACCCACCTCGCAGCCAAGCCTTGATCTCCTACTTCGAGGACTGCCTCAAAGAGACACTTGTTGACCACTTTGAGGCGGTTTGACCAAGAGACTAGGTTTATGTTCACTAAGGCTATAAATAGACCTTTAAGCCAAAAAACTATGGACATCTTATGCTTTTACTTTTATGCAAGCTTTTATATTAGAAAGAGATTTTCTCTCTAAGTTTGTAGAACAATAATCTGAATGAATGTTTCAAGTAAAGTTGATTATCAATTTGCAATTCTTTTTCTTATCTTGCTTTAGTTTTTATATTATCCGCTTTTATTTTCATGTCGATTACTTCCTCCCCAAGGTTTGAGCTCTCACTCGCCATGAGTGAGTAGATCCGCCTTGGGTAAGGAGGATATGAGGTAGATTGGTGTGAATCTATGTAGATCTAGGTTGCTTTTGGTTAGAATAGATAAGATCTTACTAGATCTAGTGGTCTTAATGCCGATTTCATACTGTCCACTTGAACTCGGATCAGTTTCACCGTGGTGGACTAGGGTTTGACGAGGTGCCAATCTTAGTTAGATCTAGAGTAATCTTCATTTGGAGCAAGAGATTGGATTCCTTATGTGATTGCTAGTCTTTAGAGGGCCCGATTTTCATGCTCACCCGATCTAATTTCTACTACTAGGGTAGGTTCGGAGTTTCCTCGGGTGAAGGTTCATGACCACGAGACCAACATGATCGAACTATGATCCCCTCACTTTAGATCATTTCCCGAACAGATTACTAAGAAACCGAGTTCCTCAATAGTTTTACATCGATTGCTAACCTTATTCCTCATTACCTATCTCCTTATTTGCAGATTTCTTGTTTAGATCTTGCTTTACTTTTTCATACTCGGTTTTTGAATTTCATTTTGTCTTATTATCATGCTATTTTGTCTTATTCTCATGCACTAGATTGGTAGATTTGTGACAGATTTCTTCCCAACAATTTGAGCTTGAACTAGATAGGTAGTTAATCCTCATTGTTTGTCATCATAATGAGTATTCGACACACACCCATCACTCACCACTCCATCATAACACAATGGTTTGATAAAAAGAAACCGCAAAATCCTTTTACCAAATTGGCGCCATTGCCATATCGGAATTGCTTGATTTCAATTAGGAAATTTTTTGTTTAAGATCAAGTTCCCCTTTATTTTGTGTTAAAACATTTGCTTGTGCTTCAGAACTTGGATCTTCAACGACCAAGTTCATATCCTATTGATAAAATTGTTGTTTTTTATTGCATTTGTAGGCTTCGCAGGTACTCCTCGAAGGCCCAACGTGAGTGCAGTACAACAACAGGCTCTACTCAAAGGCTACACTCGCTGTCTAGGCCCGAGTTCAAGCAACTTTGCCTCCTTCATTTCCAGTCCTCGTCATGGCTACTTTGTCACCAGACGAGTATACCAATCAAGACTACTCAAACGTCCCTGAACACAAAACCCCACAGATGATAGGCGCACCCAACGAATAAACAGCCTATTCTTCATGGTACAGAATAAACCCACCACATATACCCAATCAAAACTTCGAGATTAAAGGCAGTCTCATTGCTATAGTGCAATTGATTAATTTCATGGATTGCAATGCAAAGATCCACTTGAGGACCTTGACGAGTTTGAAAGGTTGTGCGGAACAACCCAAATAGACGGACTAAGTGATGAGTGTGATTTTTAACGGTTTTAGAGCCCTATTTTAGGTTGTTTTGCATTTGATTAGATAGGTTTTCCATGCATTCTGGTCCATTTAGGTTAGTTTTGCACTTTTTGCACTTGCATTTGGAGTTTTGGAGTTTTTCTAGGAAAGGGAGCAAAAAGGAGCTTAAAATGGAGCTAAAGCTATTGGAACCAGCTGCTAAGGAAAATGAATTGCTCAGACTAGGATCGCTGCCTCGTGGTTTGCAGGGCAATGATCGCTCAGATCGCTAACGGAAGGAAACCTCAGTCGCCAGCCTCAGTCTATCTACCGCGAGGGAAAAACAACTTATCACACTCGAATTATTCTACTCGGCCTCAGTCTGCAAGGACAAAGTAAAAGACCACTCCTCGGTGTCCAAGCTCGCCAAATGACAGCGAGGAGAAGA
>OVBA01005145.1:0-20887 GCA_900406435.1 Lepidium aucheri
CGTCTATATCTAGTATATATATATATATATATATATTTGATTTAGGGTTATGAATATTATTAGAATTGAAAAAAAACTATCTTTATAGTATATCATTCGAATCGGTAGAAAAACTACAAAAACGAGGTTGACAAATATCATTTCAATTCCGGTGGTTTCCGCGGTGCTGTGAGAAGAACGTTCTGGGTCTGGGTCTTACCCTCAATGCTAGTGGATCACTCGGTGGTGTTTGAGATTAGGTTTTGGTGTGGTAGAGATTTCCAGATCTAGATCTGGTGAGGCGTTTCAAGAGTTTTACTTTTGATTCTCCGATTCTCTCTGATGGATCCTCTCTCCTCTTCCTATCTGTAGCCATTTGACTGAGGTGAGACATGCTTTTGGCCAAGATCTGGTTCATGTAGATTTGTTGGCTTTGTGTGTTAAATGTTTTCAATCGTTGGTCTTAGCTCATCTTAAGTTAAGTTTTAGATCTTTGCGCTTCTTCGCCACCGGGTCTTCTTACATGTTCGTTGCTGGCCTTGAATCTGGTTTTCGTCTTTTTGCTTGCCTTTTGGGGTTCTGGTTTTGTGGCTGAGTCATCTACAAGCTTTTCTGGTAGTTTCTTTGGAGCTATGCAGGAGAGTTATTGACGCAGTTGTAGTTTCGATCTTCCTCTCTTCTCTTGCGAGGAGGTCACCAATTTCTTGCTGTATATAGTATAGATTAGTCGACGAGTATCAGCGTGTAAGAGAGGTTGTTCCTCCTTGGCTTGTCTCAAGCTGAATTTAAGGTTCATTCCTTGTCCCATGATTTTGCAGGTTAGTTTCGTTTGGTGTTATTTGGAGTTTGGGAGAGGTTCATATATCTCTTGTCTATGTGGTTTTACTTGTCATTCCTGTCAATGTTGCTACTAGTTTGATGTCAGTGTGGCTTTTCAGTCTTATTGGTGCTACCTGATGCTAATTAGATTTCTTGAAACTCTAGTGGATCTTCTTAGATTTGTTATTCTGGCTTAGAATTTGATCTTATCCTTAGCTCATGATAATTTGGTTTATTTCCCTTATCTTATTTTTAGCTTTTTTTGGCTTAGTCTCCGAAAGATATTATTATTTTTTGTCGGTTATCGTATTCCAAAAGTGTATTCCAACCCGGATATTATTCTATGTTTTTAGATGATATGAAAAAAGTATATCATAACTTAAATATCAAAAACACTTAACCATACCAAAAGTCCAAAGATAAAGAAGGCCATCACTCTTTCTCTCTTCTCTAGAGAGAGAATGTTCTCTCAATTTTTTCTCTGGTGAAGTAATTTTGTGTGGCCTCTCTTCTCTATCTCAAATCTTTCAGAGAGATCAACACTCAGACCAGGATGAAGAAAGTTTCTGGGACTGTCTTGGTCATCGAGTAACCTTTCGGGTCCATCTTGGTCACCGACTAACCTCTCGGGTCCATCCTTGGTTGCCGTTACTTTTTCGGGTCCATCTTTAGTCGCCGACTAGCTTTTTGGACTCAATTGATGCATGCCGAGATCAACAATCTTTGTCAACTCCCATTTCATATTTTATCTATTTTTCCTATTTTAGTCTTCTTTCAGAACAAAATCTTTACTTTTATTAGCCGATCAAGTCAAAATCAAGAGTTCATTGATAGGGCATCCACTAACTAAAAGATATTAGGTTGGCATGCTTGCAAAGTTTGAAGAGTATTGTTGAAGGTGATTAAAGTTGGGAGCATTGAAATCACACAAAGAGTGATGGGGACAAAGGCGATCCAAATTTTAAGTCAAATCTTCTAAATGCATGTCACCAGATACATGATTTTCAGCTTGCATGTTTTGACGGAGTTTGGGATCAGTAATTAGATGAATTTTGAGCTACAATTTGGATCTCTTAAATTCAGAGATAGAACTTCACTTCAACTGCTAGTAGTGTTCTCGATTTTAATCGGCTATTATCACCTTTCTATCATTACTTTTGTTTCTTAATCGGCTAAATTTCTTTTGATAGTCTATTTAGTGGTTGTTTATTTGTTATGTGACCAAATCCACTTTGTATTAATTTTTGGCTTAATCATTATAATCAGTTGGTCTTTAATCTTAATTTTAGTCAGTTTTTTTGAAAAAAAAATATCAAAAACACTTGTACAAAAAAATCTGCTTGACTTAGGTAGAACGCTAGAAACATCCGGTCACTGGCTTAGAGATTCTCCTCGTAATTATTTTATTTATATAAGGAAATATGTGTGATGAAAAAGAAAGAAATAAAATCAAAAAGGCCTGGTTGTCAAAAATAATAATTCAAAAGTACCAAATCACAATGGCTTCCACATGCACCAATAATTTTCTTTTTTGTATTTACTAAAGAAAGTATAAAAAGTAGAGCTTTTAGGTATAAATTCATATGTTCTTTTTGTTTTGTGTTTTTCTTTTTCTCATAATTCATATGTTTATTTACAACAAACGAATTTTTAAATTCTGATAAATCATTAAAAAAAATTCGTCAATTATTTTAAAATTTTCGAATCTATTAATTTATAATTTTTGATAATAATTTGATATGATGATCAGCGGAAAATAAATAATCATATTAAATTTTTTTAATATGGTCCTAACTCCTAAATTTTTTTCAATATGGTTCTAACTTCAGAAATTTTTTAACTTTTATTTATATATGTGGTGTGACTTTAGTCCAGTATTAGTTGGTAAGTATATTAAAAACTGACAACATCACAAAATATAGATTGAATCACAGTCCTTAAATGTACATGGTGGTTAAAAAAACTTTTATTTATGTATTTATTATCAATATATGTATATATATAATTAATAAGAAGTAAGTAACGGACAATTTTCTTCCTAACCAAAAAGAAATAAACAGAATATTTCTATTCCTTCTTTCTGGGGAGTTGCAGAATCACCACACACATACACATAACAAGGAGGAGAAAAAAGGCAGCATAGAGAAGAAAGCAGACGAAGAAGACGAAGACAACGAAGAAGAACAAAGAGTTTTAGATTTAGCTGCGGGGAAGGTGGCGGAAAAGAACCCTATTCTCAATTTCCCCCGAATATGCCATTTTTGAGGTTATTTTCCCAATTAAATCTAACCAGAAGAAGTTGGAGGTTCTTTTCTTTTCGATTTCAGTGATTGAGTAAAACCAATATGGATTTGGTTTTTGAATTTTCAGGATTGTGAGACTTCTCCTACCTGGAATCAGGGTCTTGATTAGAAGATCTCTAATTTGGTTGCTTTAGATGCATATCCGTGAAATTATTCCTTCTTGGATCTACCAATTATTTGGTTGCATGGGGTAAGTGAGGATCTTTCCCCTCAATTATTTTTCAACTTAGAATTGAAATTCTCAATCTTATCTTTTGAACTGTTGCTTGAGTGTTTTGTTATGTATCTCTTTCTCTCCTTTTCTCTGCTGTGTTGTTGTTACCTGTACGACTGGGAAATGAAGAGAATCTCTTGTGATTGATGAGTAGTATTTGGACTTTAAATCTAAACTTGACCCATCAGCCTTTTAAAACTTGTGGCTATGTTTTTTTCCTTTAGTTTCTATGTTAGGTTTGCTAGTATCTATCTATCTCCCTGTGGCCTCTGTTGAATATATATATGATTGTTGCTTGCTTTTTAAGCAAAAATTGGAATCAATGTATCTCTCAAGTTTTAGTTTTGCTCTATATCTTTTATCTCGTGACTGAATCAATTGCTTTTAGTGGTTTTGTTAGCGTCTTTGATTTTGATTGCTAAATTGCTTTAATTAAGATCATCACAAACTTCATAATCTTTGGACGATGTATATGTGATGCGAATCACGTGTATACTTCTCATACCTATGTTTTTCTAACAAAGAACTTTCCTGTGTCCCTTTTTATTGTCAGAGTTGTTTGTTCCATAAAAACTCAACTTTCTTTGTAAAATTTTTGGTTGTGGTTTCGATGAGCTTCTAAATCTAGTTTTTTTCGTTCTTGGATTTCTCTTAAGTTCAAGAATAGATTTCCACACGTTTTCTGCAGTCCAAATCAAAGCTTTCTCAATGGCATTTTCTGTTTTGTGGTTTTGCAACAGTACAGAGGTTGTTTTGGATGCTGCAATAAACCACCGCTTATAGTTGCAGTGGATGAGCCATCTAAAGGGTTAAGGATTCAAGGTCGTTTAGTGAAGAAGCCAAGCGTATCAGACGACTTTTGGAGTACAAGCACTTGCGATTTGGATAACAGCACACTTCAGTCACAGAGAAGCATGTCTTCTATCAGCTTCACTAACAACACTGCTACTTCCGCAAGTACAAGCAACCCCACAGAATTTGTAAACTACGGTGAGTTCCACACATTGTTGTCTCAAGTGATTATTTCTTTCATTTCTTTGCTTCGCATGTATTCTAATAAGTGAAAGACCATTTCAGACTTTAACACGGTCTGATATATTCAGCTTTGAAACTGTCACGTATAACACTAGCTTACTCATTCTGAGGGTCATCCCACTTTAAATATATGAGAGTGGGTTTTGGCTTACATTGTTGTTACTTTTTATATAAGTTTGGTCTCAATCAGTAGAAACCCCTAATTCATGACTTTAAATGGAGAAGTACATTTGGAAACACATTTCTCTAGAATCTACAATCTACATTCCTGTAATTCATCATGCATCTAAGAAAACTTTTTCTCTGGCTTTGGGATTGCTTATATACAATGACTCCATAACTCTTTTCTCTGTTTATTCTCATTCTTGTTCTTAAATGCTGACACTTTCCCTTAAATTTGTTTTGCATCTTTTCTTTCTTCCTGTTCAGGATTGAACCTGTGGAATCAAACTAGGCAACAGTGGCTTGCTAATGGAAGTTCTCAAACAAAATCCAAACTTCGAGAACCTACAATTAGGTTAGCTTTCTTTTCCTCTTCTGTGTCTGCATCAAAATCCCTTATACAAAAGAAAAACATACTTATGGCACCATTCATTTAAACATTTTGTACGAGTTTGCTTCCATCAATAAGCTCATCGACGAATGGTGTCTTGTGATTGATTATTCCCTTACGCTCTTGAAGGCTCTCCTCAAGTTATAGAAGATGATGTTTTGTTCCATTCTTAGCCATCTAGAGTTCTTGTTAAATCGAATAATTCTTTGAAATTCCTGAGTTAATATTTGGTTTTCATACAGCTGGAATGCAACATATGAGAGCTTGTTGGGTATGAACAAGCGGTTTTCTCGTCCAATACCTCTTTCTGTAAGCATACTTTTCAGCAAAAGCTTTTGTGCAATTATTTCCAGATTGTATAAATCTGAGCAAGGGTTGCTTCATTTATGATTCTTGTGACAGGAAATGGTGGATTTTCTGGTTGATGTGTGGGAGCAAGAAGGCTTGTATGATTGATTTGCAAATCTGAAACTTACTTTCCTTTTTTTTGTTTTTTTAAATGTTTTTCTTTATGTGTGTAATCAAAAGAAAAAAGTTCCTGAACTTGGATTTTTTTGTTTTTTTAACCTGGTTTCGTGAAAGTAAACTCTCAATCAAGGAACAAATGTATCTTATTACTTTCAAAGGAACACATCGATGCAGATTTTTATCTTTTGGTCATTGTATTAAATAATAATCATTTGTTACGCTAATTTGATGTTACACTTAGAATTGTATTATTATGAGTTATGATTATGTCTGGGTATAATAATCAGAACTGAAAATCAAAATGAACTGATCCAAAAATTTTGGTTTGATTTGGCTTTGGTTCTGAGAAAAGAATCGTTTGTTCCAACTTTTAGGTAATTCCGGTTTTTGGTTTGGTTTGACTCAATTTTAATTTCTAAAAAAGAACCGTTCGGTTCCAATTTATAGGCAATTTCGATTTTTTATTCGGTTTAGTTCTGAGAACCGAAAGTTATCATATAGGAACCAAAACTAGTTCATACTAGAATACTTTGGTTATTTTTTAGATTCTTTAGATTCTCTTTTTTGGAACCGAAATCCAACCAAATTTTAACATATACATATTGGTTACCACATTTCTAGAACCGAAATAATCAGAACTAAAACCAAACTAAACTAAAATTTAATAAATAGTCATTACTTATCATATTTCAAAAACCGAAAGAAGCTAAAATCTAAAAAACGGAACCAAAGAACCTAGTTATGACCAAGTGGTTCCGCTGTTTTCTAAATAGGTCGGTGATAAATAGAATTGTGGATTATCATCGACTTCATTGTTTTAGTAAAAATGAAATTTGATTACGGTTTTTTGGTTGTTATGTACGGTACATTGTACCTACATATATATAATGGTGTGCTATATTTTTGAGACAAATTCGACCAGATTCAATTGTTGTCGATAAAGTAGAATTGTTTTTAAAATTTTAGACTTTTGATTTAAATCAAACTGACTCCCTTTATTTTTCATGTCTGCAACGTCATTTTCAGCTTCATTCTTTGTTTTCCTTAGCCGGATTTAGTAACTTGTTCATGCACTATGTGTGCTTCATATAACATTATTATTGATTAGCAAAACTATAGCTCTATTTGGAAATCAAGTACCATGAATTAGAAATTAAAATAGAAAAGCTATTCAACGACATATCTAACGAGACAATTATTCATGTGGTCGCAATCATGTTATTTTCCCTTAATTAAAAATCAAATAAAATTCGAAGAACTCAACTCTCCATGTTGTTTTGTCAACATTTTTGCTTTACAAAGAAGAAAAAAATGATTTGTCAAATAATGCATGAATTAGAACATTTTGCCTCCTTCAATGTATTCAACCACTTTTGTCTTAAGTTTTTGAACTATCATCTTCATTGCATTCAACGGATGATATTGTTTACTTTACTTCTTAAAAAACCTCACCACCATTTACTTTACTTTTTCTTGTATGACAACGAGTAAATGATCATCTTTTTCAAGTAATAACATAATGAGCATCAAATATTCATTTGTAATTTTTGTGATTTAGTTTTGTAGGAAACTATGCAATGACTTTCCTTTGATTGGGTTGAAATTTTGCATTCTTATTCTTTATTCTCTTATCTAGAAGAAAAGTTGGACGGTGAAATAAATTAGGGAATTGGAATTCAAATGAAACAGAAATTCTTTGAAAACACTGATTTATGAAATTTAGTGTTGCTCATTTTTTGAGATTTCTTGTATTGGAAATAGGTTTTTAAGAGTTTAGTTTATCTTTCTTAGAAAAAGACACTAACCCAATAAATTTGATACACTTAGTTATATGTGCATGTATTCTCCAATAATTTTGTTCATATACTACAAAATGCGATCTATAATCTAATTTCAAACCCGTAACAATATTATATTGAATTTAGAATCGAATTCTGATAGAAATGATACCATATTATAGTTTTCGTTATTCATTTAATCATTGTGCACTTTGTTATATTATTTTTCGATATTTGTAAGACTTTGTAAAAAACTTTACTTTCACGGGTCATTGTAATCTTTTTAGGTTCATTGTTTAATTTCGTTAAACCGAATATTATCGGGGTTCGATTCCTCCCCACTACATTAGTAGAATTAAAAGGGATTTTGGGATGTGGGCTAAGCTATGGATCGGGCCTTGTCGATCCAATTATTGACAAAAAAAAAAAAAAATATTACCTTGGCTTTATGGTAAATCTAAATGGCATGCCCATATGTGATAGTTGAATTAGTATCAATATGAATTTTTTAAAAAGATCTATTTATTAGTCTCATATAAAATGTCTTTTAATTTCATTTACTCATCATTATTATGAAATTTATCATAATAATAATAATAAGTACCAATGATCAATGCAGAAAACACGATTGATTTTCTAGAAACTACCAGAAAATGAGTAGTTTAAGATCAATATGGATAAGATATTTCGTGATAACCCAAAGCTTGTTATTGCAGATGGTGTATTGTGAGATAATAGAAGAGAATAGTGTGAAAGCTTTTCGCTTAATATTGGTATATGCTCTACACCCCTTGCGGAGTTGTAGGGTGTTTATTACGTCTTGGTCATTGCTTGGGAGATCAGGTTCGACGGCTTGAGATAGACTCCGAGATTGTAATTGATCTTCTTCAGATAAAGGTTTGTGATCGTTATCCTTTGTCCTTTCTTACACATTTGTGCTATGTCTTTTTATCAAGGGAGTGGATAGTCCGTGTCAGACATTTGTATAGAATGAAAACGAGTTAGCTGACGCTTTGGCGAACTATGCATTTATTTTACCCTACGGATTTCATTCTTTTAGTTATATTACGCATTCTTTGAATTCTTTATTGCTTAATGACATTTCCAAATCTTCGTACCCAAAGCAAGTTTTGATGTAATTTTTATTTGACATTAGTAAAATTGGAGCTCGACTCCCATCTTTCCACCAGAAAAAAACTATAAAGCTTATCATTACATCTATATATTATGTTTTAGATTTAAATGTAGTGAAATATATGTTTTCTTTTCTTCTTCTCTTTTTTTTTTCTTTTTTTGGCGCTATATGTTTTTTCTTCTAACTATCCTTCTTAAACTTGAATTATATATCTACACTTTTCTATCATTCTTAATGAAAAATAATTTTAAAAATACAAAGCATTTCCAAAATATAATCGAGATATTTGAAATAAAATTATGTTATTCTCATCTAAATCAAAATGTTGTTACAAGTGGCTATTATATACAAGCCTAAACCAGATATGGCCACTAGGAAATCAGAAATACAATTCTGAATAAACGAGAATTGACTAATATTGATAACTCAAAATGGAGCTGCATAGATGTTATGTAGTCCCATCTTTCTTATAAGATCACAAAAAGGTATGGAAAATAAAGGTTTTGTGAGCACATCAGCAAATTGATGAGTGGTTCGAACATACAACGTCTTGATTAACCCTTCCGTTATCTTCTCACAAATTTTATGATATGCTATTTCTATATAATTTTTCCTCTCGTGGAAGACAGAATTGTAGGCAATGTGAAGAGCTGTTGTATCATCATAATACAAATAATACATGGTGGTTGAAATTCTTCCCCTTAAATCGTGGAATAACTAAGTGGAAGCTTCATGTAGATTTCTCCATCTAAACCACCATTCAAAATGCATTTGAGATGTCCAATTGAGTAAGTGATCATTTCAATTTAGAAGCCGGAGAAAGGATGAGCTTTACAGTAGCCATTTTATCCATAGGTGAGAAATTATCAATGAAGTTAATACTGTCTTGTTGTGTATACGTTTTGGAAACCAAACAAGCTTTGTATCACTCAATACTACCATCAGCATTATACTTGATTGTGAATATCCATTTGCAACCTATAGCCTTTTTCCCTGCAAGTAATTCACATACAGTCCAAGTATTTGTTCTCTTTAAAGCACTAACCTCCAACCCCATACCATCACACCATATAAGCTCCTTTAGAACTTCTAAATAGGTTGCAAGTATGGTAGTATTGGTGATGATATTAACAAAGACACGAAAAGGCTCAGATAAGTATAAAAAAGAAATAAAAAATTTAAGTGGATAGGGTGTAGTTATATGAGTACTAGTACTATTATAACAATGAAAGTCTTTCAAACGGATAGATGGTTTTCTAGGTCATTGAGGTACCAGTTCAGAGAGAAGTGGTTCCTCTTAGATGTCACGTCCAAACGGCAAGATGTATTAGAGAATGACGCCTGAGAAGGCTGAGTATGTGCATTCAGATTATGAGAGGGCAAAGGAAAATGAGGAAGGAAGGTCCTTAGATATTCAGGAATGTTAGAATCAGCAAAATGAAAAATATCCTTATAGAAAATGACATGCCTAAAAATAGAAACTGAGAATGTCTCCAAGTCTAGAACTTTATAGCCTTTGTGCCCACTAGGATAACCAAAGAAAATACAAGCCTTAGCTCGAGAATCAAACTTGTTTCTACCCTTCTTTGATGTGGATTTATAACATAAACACCCCAAAATCCTCAAAGAATGATAATTTGGTACTTGATTTGTTAGCTTCTCATAAGGAGATTTCTTTTCTAAGACTGAGGATGATAATCTATTGATAAGAAAAGCAGCACTAAGAACACAATCTCCTCATTAATCCAAAGGAACTCATGATTAAAATAAAAGACTTTTAGCTACATTCAAAAGATGTTGATGTGTTCTCTCTACAACAAAATTTTGTTCAGGAGTTTAAGGATATGAATGATATGCTTTAATACCTTTATTCAAATAAAAATTAGTAAACTGTAATTCATATACATTATCAGACCTCACAAAACAAATTTAGTATTGAATTGAGTTTCGATCATTTTAATAAATTCTAGGAAAATGTGCAGAATATCTGATTTTTGTTTAAGTAAATATGTCCATGTAGCACGACTAAAATCTTCAACAATGGTGAGAAAATACTTAAAACGGATAATATTACTAATTTTGTCGGCTCTAATGGTTATCATGAGTATTGTTCTAATTCTTTTCTGGAAACCATCAACAATTGGGAGAAAAGAGACCACAAGTATCAATATGAATCAAATCAAAAGCCTTAGTACATATGTTTTGATGATTGGGAAAAAGTAAATGTTTCGCTTTTGATAAATGACAAACATGAGAAGGAATGTTATACTATTTAACAACTTGTTTTGAAAAAGATAAAACATCAGATAAGAAGTCTATTTGAGACATAACAAGATGACCTAATTGCATGCCAAGTAGAAGTATCAAGACTAAAGTTGGAACAAACTGGACTAAGACTTGAAGTGGACTTAAGATCACAGAATCCATCTGTATTCAGCATGTAAATACTTGACACCAATCTATCTAGACCAATCATTAATGCCCAAATACGATCATGAATGCAATAATCAACAGAAGTAAAACGCACTTCAACATTTAATGTTGTAGTCAAAACACTAACAGTTAAGAGGTTGAATTTGAAAATAGGAATATAAATAACATTATGCAAAGAGATAACATCAAACAATTGAATGTAACCAACACCCTTTATTTAAACCGTAAGTCCATTTAGAAGTGTGACAAAGGTGTTCTCTAATCTATGATAATCTCTATAAAGTTTCCTATTATGAGTAACATGATGACTCACCTCAAAATCTATTACCCAGTTGTGGCTAGACATCTTAGTTCCCAAAGATAAGGAACTAAGCATGGCATAGAAGTTCTTAGAGTGAGTATAAAGGGAAAGAAAAGTACCAGAAATATATGAGACTACTCGATAAAAAGTTGAAGTTGAAGCAACTGAAGTATCTTGATATGGTGTAACACTAGGAGGCTGTATTTTAGAACTCAAATAAGAAATCAAACCCTTAATTTGTTCTTTGGATAGATTTTTTTGGAATCTTGTGGAGATGGAGGAGATCGACGAGTTATGATATTAGCAGTTACAGCTGAGGAGTTGTTAGCTGCTTTTTTGTGTTTCATAGGATGTCATGGTGGATATCCATGAAGTTTGTAACATTTATCAACAATGTGACCAGTTCTGGAGTAGTGTTAGCATTTTAGATTTTGATTACTGCCTCTATAAGCAAGTAAAACATTCGAGTTATCAGGAGAGCCAGCTTGAGTTTGAAAAGCAGAAGATTAAGGGACAATTCGATCAATGGTCCAACTACTCATTGAATTTCATCCAAATCCAAGATGTTATAAATCTCATTTAAGCCTCGTCTTGGCTTCATTGGCTTCATGTTCAATATATGTCCTCTAGTGTTACTGAACTCATCATTTAACCCCATCAAAAACTGTATAATCCGAATGGTTTATGCCTCATCAAGAAGGTCCTTTACTTGATCATAGTTGCACCTCTTTACAGAACTCGATTTAGTGTTGCATGTTATATACCTCATTTTTATCGATTTCTAGCTCACTAATTCGCATATTTTCAGATTTATTATCTGTGTTTTAGAGTCTTTTCAGGTGAAAAATAGGTTTAATTTGGATTATACACGTAGAGCATGGCTTAGGATGTATCAGAGCAGTTTCTGGAGTTTTCAGCAAAGATTGGAGATCGATCGATCAACCCCTTGATCGATCGATCACTACCCTATTGGAAGCTACGTTCGACCCATTGATCGACCTACATCATAAGGATTGATCGATCATCATCCCACAGAAAGCATCGCTCGACCCAGTGATCGACCTACACATCATGGATCGATCGATCGGCTTTACACTGAAGGCATCGCTCGACCCGTTGATTGAACAAGACTTTGAGAGATCAAGAAATCAATTCAGATCGATCGATCACCCCCTTGATTGATCGATCCTCGAGCCTGCGAGTTTAAGACCTAATTTTCCTATTTTTCACCTGTGTTTTTAGGATCATATAAATAGATGTTTTATCGTTTTAGAAAGAGAGAGAGACATAATTTTTGACTCAAAGAGTACTTTGCAAGCTGGGAGAAGAATTCCATCATACTTTTGAGAAGATTTCTGAACCATTTTTAATTAATTACAATCGAATTTCATGTTCTTCATCATTATGCCTTTCATCATTTGTTTAATCATGTCTGAGTAGTTATCTAATCAGGTTTAGGGTTTCTAGGGATTTAAGAATCAATGATTAGGGATTGAATATGATTTGATCTATGGAATTCTCCATCTATGTTTGTGTTTAATGCTTAGATTAGCTTGATCACCTAATCTATGGTCATAGGTTGTTTTACATTCCAAAAGCTTGTAGAATTTCTGAACTAGCATAGATGAGCAATTGAATCTAACCAGTGATAGTTAATTATTAGGATTAATTGTGGATAATTGAACCTGCTTGTCAAAGCTTATCTAGAATCTGGAACCAACAATAGTTAGGATCTCTAGGTTGTTTGATATAGTGAAAAATACCACGATAGTGGATTTGTCAAACCTTTATGTTCAAGTCGAGGATGGTGCCTATTTATTCCTGAATATTTTCCCTGATTGATTCTTATTTCCTTATGAATACCCAATGTCTGATATTTTTTATTATATTGCAAACCGTTTAAGTTGTTAGTTTACATTCGATTATTCTATTAGTATAGCTTGAATTTCGGATTGAGTGATTGAAAGTACAAGCATGGTTCTTCGTGGATTCAATCCCTAAGTACTACTACTACATTGTTGTGCACTTGCAGTAGGATTCATAGGGTTAAAACTTTGTGAATACCAGCATGGTGCTCCCAAAGTGTTTTCTTCTGAGTATAATAATCAGATAAAGCCAATTTTCCTTGTTTAAGAGTCATTATAGACTGTTCCAACTAATATCTCCTAGGAAGATTATTAACTTTCAACCTCCTATACAAATCATCCAACATATCAACAACATCTTCATAATAAAGAATACTACCATAAATTTCAGAATTAACTACATTTAGTTGCCACATTTTCACCATATTGTTGCATTTATTCCATATCTTATAAGAACGATGATCATCCGCCGGACGCGGTAAGGTTCCATAAACAAAACTCAACTTATTCTTTGCATCAAGACTAATCCTCATTTCTATTGACCAGCTATTGTAGTTTGTTCCATGTAAGATATGAGAAACGATATTCAAACATGGAGGATCTTCAGTAGAAAGAACGGACTATGACTATTAGCAAAAGAGTCAATGTCTGATTCAACTCGATCTTGTGGAAAAGACCTTGGAACCATAACTTGCTTTCTAATCGCAATATCATGTTCGATTGGGGAGAAGAGATCTCAGCTTAATTGAAAGTCTGGGGCTTCATCTCTTTGTATTGAGTTCATTCTCGCTTTTCCCCCTTTTCGCACTATTTTCACTTTGATTTGAGCTGAGCAAAGTGAATAGTGGATTAAGACGGAAGATAGAAGACAAAATTAAACTCCAAATTAAAGAAAAGTGATGAGAATTTCAGAGTTTAGGCGGAAAGAGCTCTCATACTATAGTACCAAAACATAATCGAGATATTTGAAATAGAATTCTGTTATTCTCATCTGAAAATAATGACTTAACAAGCGGCTATTATATACAAGTCTAAAACGTATATAACGACTATAAAACCAAAAATAAATAAAAGGTATATTTAAATGTAGAATTATATATATATATATATATATATATATGGTATTAATCTCAAACGAAAAGGTCTATGAAATTACATTCTCCCACTGTTTTTAAATAAAGCCAAGAGCTTTTAGATACTTATCAAATATAAGATTAAAATAAATTTGGACAATATATATTATCCCTAACAACATCATTAAAAAACATGTTACGATCTATCCAACACTTGCTATTATTTTTCAAATAAACAATTACTCATGTTGTATGTACACTCATGTTTTAAATTTATTTTAACCAAAATATAATATAAAATTTCAACTAACGAAATGGACCTCTGTATGTTTTATTCCAACAATGCATGCATTCGACATTTTCTTTTCCTTTCCTTCAATGTATTCAGCCTTTTTTGTCAACCTTTGGCTCTCACCTTCAGTGCATTCAAAACTTTATGATAATAAACTATATATTATAAACTTTATGTTTTTATAATAATGTTTTTATTTTCCTGTCAGAAAATATAATATATATAATGACAATTGGGTTCGGTGGGTCTGGGAACAAAGAAGGTGGTGAAGAAATCCGACTTTTTCGCGTGTATTCATTGAACTTGGGTTTTTATTCTCTACATTATAATACACCGTACGACTCCTTCTTCTTTTCCACCATTAAAGCCGTTTCTCAATTTTTGCTTTTTCTCATATCTCTAAAATTTTATTTCTCTTTCTTCTGTAAATCTTCTTCTTCTTCTTCTTTTTGCCCTATTTTCTAGGGTTTCCAACTTACATTTCTTCGTCTTTTCATGAATCGTAGTCTTTGTTCCATTTCCAACTCCATTTCAACTCTGTTAATCTTCGTCTTCGTCTTTCAGACGGTGTTTGAATTATGTCTGGGATCTTCAGATTTAGTGGTATGCGTTTGAATCCTTCTCTATCTTAGTCTAATTTTAGATTTGATGTAGTGGTTTGATTATCTATATATGATTATTCAGGCGTAATTTCGGAACCCGTAGATCCTTTGCTAAAAATTATGGTTTCTAAGATGATCAAGCTTAAATTCGAGTTGATTAGGTTCTAGAGCTGGCTCTGCGTAGTCTTTCCGTTGGTTCCATTTCGTGGTTGTGCTTTGTTTATTAGGTTAGCTTTTAGGGCACTCACGAATTATGTTGCCTCTGCTCAATGCGAAAGATCATTGACTGTGACTTGTAGATTTCAGTTGAGTTAATCGAATTTTTACTTTTGATTATAGGTGATGAAGACTTTTTTCTTGGTGGATCGATGCATCTATCGCCTGGGAGCTGTCCCGGTGTATATCTCCCAGCACGCAAGAGATTACGTATTGCTGCACCGGCAGTTTTCAGCGGTTTTGAGCAAAAACAAACGTCAATTGAAGTATTACCAGATGAGTGCCTATTTGAGATCCTCAGACGCTTGCCCTCAGGACAAGAAAGGAGTGCCTGCGCTTGTGTCTCCAAGCACTGGCTTAACCTTTTGAGTAGTATCAGTAGAAGTGAAGTGAATGAGGCAGTTCAAGATGTGGAGGGTGAAGGGTTTTTGTCGAGAAGTTTGGAAGGTAAGAAAGCAACAGACTTGAGGCTGGCAGCGGTTGCAGTTGGGACATCAACGCGCGGTGGTTTGGGGAAGCTTCAGATCCGTGGAAGTGGTTTTGACAGCAAAGTGACAGACGCTGGTCTTGTGTCAATTGCCCATGGTTGTCCATCTCTTAGGGTTCTTTCTCTTTGGAACTTGCCTGCAGTTGGTGATATGGGTTTGTCTGAGATCGCACGTTCATGCCCGATGATTGAAAAACTTGACCTTTCACGATGTCCTGGAATAACTGACAACGCTTTGGTTGCAATTGCTGAGAACTGCCTGAATCTGAGTGAGCTGACAATTGACTCATGTTCTGGTGTTGGGAATGAAGGTTTAAGGGCTATTGCAAGACGCTGTACCAATCTGAGATCTATCTCTATCAGGAGCTGCCCACGTATTGGAGATCAAGGAGTTGCTTTCCTCTTGGCCCAAGCTGGTTCTTACTTGATGAAAGTGAAACTACAGATGTTGAACATAACTGGTCTGTCTCTTGCTGTTATTGGCCACTATGGAGCAGCTGTTACTGATCTTGTGCTTCATGGCCTTCAAGGTGTGAACGAGAAAGGCTTCTGGGTCATGGGTAATGCAAAAGGGCTGAAGAAACTGAAGTCCCTCTCAGTAATGTCGTGCCGAGGGATGACAGATATTGGTCTCGAAGCTGTTGGAAACGGTTGCTCTGAACTGAAGCACATCTCACTGAACAAATGCTTGCTTGTTTCTGGCAAAGGACTTGTCGCTTTGGCCAAATCTGCATTGTCCCTGGAAAGTTTGAAACTTGAGGAATGCCACAGGATCAACCAGTTTGGGTTTTTGGCCTTTCTCATGAACTGTGGCTCAAAGTTGAAGGCGTTTTCTCTGGTGAACTGTCTGGGCATCAGGGACTTTAACTCAGAATCCCCTCTTCCATCAATCAGTTGCAGCTCATTACGTTCTCTATCAATCCAAGGCTGCCCTGGGTTTGGGGATGCAAGTCTCGCTTTCATGGGAAATTTCTGTCATCAGCTTCAAGATGTTGAACTCTGTGGACTGAATGGGGTGACGGATGCAGGTGTGCTCGAGTTGCTTCAGAGCAACAAAGGTGGTTTAGTGAAGGTGAATTTGAGCGGATGTATAAATGTTTCAGACAACACAGTCTCTGCAGTTTCCGTTTGCCACGGACGCACATTGGAGTCTCTTAACCTTGATGGCTGCAAGAAAGTCACTGACGCAAGCCTCATCGCAGTGGCCAAGAACTGCTACTCAGTCAATGACCTCGACATCTCAAATACTTTGGTCTCAGATCACGGAATCAAGGCCTTGGCATCTTCTCCCAACCATCTGAATCTTCAGGTTCTTTCCGTTGGTGGCTGCTCAGCGATCACAGACAAAAGCAAGGCATGCATACAAAAACTTGGCCGCACACTTTTAGGATTAAATATCCAACGTTGTGGTAGAATCAGCAGCAGCACTGTGGATACTCTTCTGGAAAACCTATGGAGGTGTGATATACTTTACTAAATCCCACGTTTTAAGCCTTAAGTATCATCAGATAAGTCTTTTTCGCTAGGTTTTGGTCGCTAGAACCCATAGAATTCACCTAGAACCCAGTTTCTTTCCCAGGACACAGCAGCTGTTTTTTTAAAACTTTTTGACAGGTTCCTTCTGAACAAAGGAAGCTGTTTCTACAACTGTGTGTTTCTGTGGATACTGTCGCTGAGTTCTGGTTATCTAGTTAGGGTTTTAGTATTGGCCGTCCGTTTGGAGTCGTTGTCTCTCTTATGTCTTCATGTTCAGTCAAGTGTGCGAGTCTTTGTTCTCTGGTTTAGGATCATGGTAGTGCCTTAATATTCTTCCACTATAAGAGCTTTTGGCAATGGCGTTGTAACTTCTTAGTCGCCATTACAGCTCTACGGAGTTGTTTTTTTTCCTTTTTTTTTTGTATGTCTTCTGCCAAAAGCTCTGTTTTTTTCCCACGTTTTTTTGTTTAAGGCATTATCTGTATTTACTGAATCATTGTAACTATGTACTCTATAAAGCTTTTCTCTGAACATATTACTACCCTTTGTAATAGAACTTGATCCTTAATTGGATCATTATGTTGTGTGATTACAAAATCTTACAATTAAAGAAAACAAAGTATCCCTCAAAATCTTACAATGAAAAAGAAATAAAAAATCAATCGTCTCTCCAAGTATCCCTCAAAGAGTAATAAGCTCTTTCATTACCAAACCCAAAAAGCTCCCTGAAACCCAAAGCAAAGCAACAACCCCGAACACTAGATAGACAAGATCTACTATCTCCCGAAGAAGTTTCCATGTCGTCGTCTTTGTACCCCACGAAACCTCCTTTCTCAAGATCATCCCAACTATCATCAATCTCTTGTATTCTATTCATTTCTTCATCTCCATTCTTTGGCCCTATTGTCTCTCTGTACACAAAAACATCAGAACTGTGTTCATCAGAATGGTCAACTTCATCGTGATGAATTGTAGTGTTGTCATGTAGATTGTGTTCAATAGAAATTATACAGAATAGTCTTTTATTTGGAGAAACTTTGACACTTTCCTTTTTTTTTTTTTGACAAAACTTTGACACTTTCTATATGCGATATGACCAACATGTTATGATGTATCAACTTGTTTCCAATCAAAGGCAAACAAATGAGAAAACTTACAAATTCTTTTGTTTGGATTTTCTAGAATAACCTTTGCCCAATACCGCATTACCCGACACATGGTTCTTGAACCTTAGCTGAAAAAAACATGTAGCAACGTTTTGTTATGTACCAAATCTCACTTCTGCCTAGCTTTCTATTTATTTATCAAAGAATGAGACCAAAACTGGCTTTAACCTCATCACCATCCTTCAACCCATAACTTCCGATGCTATCTGTATCCGTGACTAACTTCTGACCATCGTAACACAAACAAAAATGTCCCCACACGTGTGACCTTCACCATTCAAAACTCTTGGTTGAAATTTTCATTAATCATAATGCGCAAAAAAGTTGTAATAAAAGTTGAAAAATGTACCAAGAGATTTTGGAGGGTCCCTTCTTTGGGACGTGGCTGAAGGCAGACTCTATAGCAAGCTTGAGATCTCCAATGGTCGCCGAGCTCGGTACGAAAACATCTTCACGCAGTATTATCGAAGTTAACGAAGGAAATCGATCTGATAATGATTAGTGACCAAAATGAGAAAAAAAAAAAGGATTAAGTGATGATTCATTTACCAAAGGAAGATCCATCTAGCTTGAGAACGGAGAGCCTAATAGGTTCGGACGGAAGTTTATCATAAGAAAAAGTCCGTCGATGAAAGCTTCCCATTATCTTAAGAAAATATCAAAAACTTTCTAGGCACCATGGAATTAATTAATGTTTCAGGATTGATGACTAAGAAGAGATTCAAATGACTTTTAGGGTTTTAAAAATATATTTGTATTTTTAAGAGTTTTATCAAAGGAGAGGTTGGAATTTGGAATATTCAAAGGATCGGAGTATCTATCGCTGTTGTCTGATTCGTATAAGGGTTCGAATCAGACGACGAAAATTTGGTGTTGATAAAAGATTTTACGCTTCTGTACTTTTGTTGTTATTGCCTAGATTCCTTGTTGAGAAAGTTAGGGTCAACCGCGTTTTGTTGTGATTTCTTCTCTCTTTCAATCATTCTTTTACTAAATTTACCACTTCGTATTGCTAATTATATCAGATCTTGTAGCATTTTGTATTTAAAAAATCTTTCTATATATAAAAATAATACATTCATGTTAAAACATATATATAAGAAACATCTTTACTTTAACTAACCAAGTCTCTTGTCTCAACTTGAAAAATGTCTGTCTTCTCTAATTTACACGAGAGCCGAATCGTTAAAGATGACGTTTTGAGCTATCTTCATGAGCGGACTAATCGCCGCCGGGGAGAATTTTCGGGCGAATAGAAACGGATCCTTTCTCGTTCCGTCGTAATTCTCACCATACCTTGGCCGTGCACTTCTCAGCTTTTTTATGAGCCCGACACTAACCTCTGAAGGCTTATATGTCCGAGGATGACCATGGTCATTGACGCTCCAATCGACGTGCGTGAGTGTAGCAGATGCACACCTATGTGAGTCTCGCATGTGAAGGAGAGTAGAGAAGTAACTCTCCTCTGGGTAACACGTGTCTTTTCTTACGCAAGGTTTATTGAACTTGGTCCAAATCTCTACGTCACTCACTACCATTTGCGCATGGGCTCGAGTCAGTGTCCAGAACTGTGAGCCTATACGAAACTCCTCGGGTGGTACCTCGGGGAGCATCGCTTGGGGTCCACGAGTCGCCCATCTGTCGTACCACCCTGGTTCGTTTTTGAGAATTTCGATGAAGCTCTTTGTGGAGGAAACTAGAAACTTGTAAGTGAAGTTAAAGGAGTGAAGTGGAACGCAAGAAGGGGAGAGAAGGATAAACATGTAATTTGAAGAGTCGTCGAGTAGTGCATGAGCAAGTAAACGACGTGCAGCTGCTATGAGTGTTGGAGTGTGCCGGTAAGTTGGTTTTGAGGATGGTATGATCCGGTTATGAAACGTCCCGAAGGAACCCGGTTCGTGTTTTTGAGTCGGGTCTACATGAATGTAGACATTGTAGAGAGACTTTTGATTAGAGGTTTGGTTGAAGAAAAGCTCCCAAATTGGTGCAAATGGAAGAGAGGTGGTTGTTAAAAACAGGAAAGCGAGTTTTTTAGGTGATTTTGGTGGTGGGTTTGGGTCCAATTTGGAAGCTTGACGAAGGAGTGACTCATCGTGAGCCAGTGGCTTAGAAGTAATTACTCGGGGAGATTTAAGGGTACTACTGGAATTGTGTATTACTAAGAAGGCCGGTTGAGTAATGGCTACATTGATGGCTAGTCGTGGAGCCGTAAAGGTCATGAGAACACCAAAGGGCACGCAGACAAGTAAAATGAAATAGAAGGCCAACATTTTATGTTAAGTAACACTCTACAATCTCACAATGTAATTAACATCAAATAAGTTTAACTACGAACATTGAACTGTAAGTGTTAAAAATCTAAAGATATAGCTAAGTTCTTATTCTGACTAAAGAAAAAAGAGAAACGTAATTGGTATGGGCTTCACATTGTTTGTATTGTAATAAGCTTTACTTGTTGTAATGATCTCAGTGATCTTTGATTAGCCATTTAACGTGATCCTTGTTCTTGGTACATCCTATTTTACGATGCTTTATTCATCACATTTTGGTCCTGTTCGTTTGGTAGTCGCTAGCGACAACGACAGTGACTAAAAGCTGTTCGTTTAGCGGTCGCTGAACCAGCGACCAGTCGCTAGCGACCAGTCGCTAGCGACCAGCGACTACCAAACAAACAAAACTAGCGACCAAAAAA
>OVBA01005146.1:0-20882 GCA_900406435.1 Lepidium aucheri
TTGATTTTCGACATCTAGCACATATTCACAAAATTTCACGGGTTACTATGCAGTTAAGTTTAAGTTTTGAGGGATTGACCTTCAACATGAATGCATATAATGTATATACATTCAAGAGGGTTTAGATTTAGGACCGGATCCTATTAGTGTTTCTAGGGTTTTTGATTTTCCTAATCTAATAAGGAAAAATTCTAAGTTTTATAGATTTCCTTTTTAGTTTAGGATTAGGTTTTGAAAGTTTCCTTTTCTTTTAAGTTTTCGATTTCCTTTTCTTTCTAGGTTTAGGTTTTAGAGATTTCAAGGTCTTATGCAATAAGGAAAAACAATCAATCTAACAACCTAAACAACAAGAAAATAAGGAATCGGTTTGCAAAAACCGGATTGATTTTGGCAAACACGATTAGGGTTTTTAACGGTTTGAAAACTACGGGTTAGGGTTTGGTTTCAAACAAGCGGTTTAAATAATTCAAACAATCAAACATGCAAATCAATCGTGGAGAATCATGTTTAGATAACAACCTAGGGTTTATGATCTAGTAGGAATTCGTTTGTAATTTGGTTTAGGTGAAAAATGGATTAGGTCTTTGTTTAGAACCTATTCCCAAACGGATTCAATCATCAACAAAAACAGATCCTAGGGTTTAAGGTTTCATGATTTTAGGAGTTCAATTCTAGGGTTTACAAACTAATAATTAATCTAACAACACTAAACACAAAGCAAGCAATTGCTATACAAGGAGAAGATAATCAAATCGATTAGGGTTTTAAGGTTCTAGAAATCGCTTCTAGGGTTTCAGTCACGATTTCTAGGATTTGATTCCTAGGGGTTTGAAACCGTGTTTCAAACAAGCATTCAAACAATCACATTAATCAAGCAATATAATCGAGTTTGACTTTTAGGGTTTCGATTATCTTTAGGGTTTCAAGTTAGGTTTGGTTCTTAGTTTTAGAATGTGTACCTTATTCACCTATGGGGTTGAATGGAATTAGATTGCTCAGCTATCGAACAAGGAGAGAAGACCACGAACGGAACCAGCTTTTTCCAATGATCCACGAGCTTGTTGAGCTGATCCGGTGAGTTTGAAACGCGAGTTTGAGGGGGCATTTTAGGGGTGAAAATTCGTGAGCTAGGGTTAGGTTTCTAGAGCTCTCGTGCTGATAACATGTTATAAAACTAAGGGAATTGAGAAGTGAATTGTATTTCATTAATGAGCAAGAGTTACATATTTATAGGGGAATATAATCCCATGAATAAGTAAAGTCCTATTAGGAATAGGAAATAGGTTAAACTGTCTTTAATCTAATGGACCGGTTATGGAGTCCATCCATATGATTTATAACAAATAACTATTATCCTTTTGTACTTTTTGTTTTTATTATATTAACAAACTAATAGTATCTTTTATTTACTTTTATTAAGAAATAATTATTTCTTATTATTAGAAGAGATTAAAAATATTATGTGACAATTATTTTCTAGTAACAATACTTTTAAGATCAAAATAACGTAATATAATACGGTGTTTAAGTTAATACTACAATTTTATTATATAAGAAATTAATAATTAATAATATATATATATATATATTGGACAAAAATATTAAAATAATACATTTGGTATATAATTTTCAAAATATATATATATATATATATATTCAGAATTCTAAATGTTTTAGAGTTCTTATTCTTTCTAAAATTTTATTTATTGAATCTATTTTTGAAGAAATTGAGACTTTAATAAATTTCTAGGAACATGAAATTTAATATATTGCTATAAGAGTTGTTACATGAAATTTACCAATTATCACGTGTAGTTTTCTTGTAATGTTTAATATGCATATTGAAATAATAACATTATAGAATATTGATGCAATATAGAAATAATAAATTGGTTCTAGAAAAATTATAACTTTTAAAAATATACAGAAAATTGAAGTCATAATTTACCAAATATTTTAACTATATATGTATAAAAAATTTATAGAAAATTCAAATTTTTTTGATCTTATTAATTTATTACTGTGAAGTTTTATTCTAATCTGACTTGGGACAGGAAAATTTTATTAATTTATAGTGTTTACGAAACTATTGAGTATTACTTTACTGAAGTTATATTGTACACAAGATAACATGTATCAATGGTCATCTCCATCAATGATATCTTCCAAATAATATTTTTGCAATATGAACCATGAAATGCGAAAATGAAACCTAATCGCTTCTTTTGTTTTTTGTTTTTGTTTTTAATCAATGTGTATAGACGATATTAGATGGACAAGTAATGGTAAGTTAAATCTGATAATGAAACATTTGGTTTGCATAATTCATTTCTGTCTATTTATTTAGTTAATTAATTAGTATTCGAGTAGGATCTAGCACAAATGTTCTAGCTCAAACTCTTAGATTCAAGACCGAATATGGGTGAGGATTCTGTAAATTAAGGTAGCAAAGAGAATAATTTGGAGAGTAAATGTCGAGTTGCTTTGTATTGCTAGTGTGAGAATTATGAAAACTTGACCTCTTTTGGGAGACATCAAAATTATAATGTATAGAAGCAGCTATAGCAAAATTAAAATATACAATATTACAGTTTTTATTAAGATTTGATGCTATCTTGAAGATCTTTGCGGGGTGTTTGGAAATATTCGGTTACCAATATGAAATATTTATATTTCTATTTATTTGAAGGTGTGTGAGTCAAATTCCTTTGATTTGAGTTGCAAATCATAAATGTGAATTTGCTAGATCATGTTGTCTTTTCTGGATATGTGATTTCACCTGATGGTCTTTCTATGGACTTGAATAAAGTTGAAGCTATTAGATCACAACCAGAGCCTCGTTCTGTGTCTGAAGCACGAAGTTTTCATGGTTTAGCATCTTTTTATTATCATTTTATCTCTTACTTCAGCTCAATTATGGCCCCGATTCTAGACTGTATGAAAGCTGAAAATTTTCATTGGTCTCTAGAAGCATCAAAGGTATTTTCTCGCATCAAAGAGACACTTACAAGAGCTCCAATTCTGGTCTTGCTAGACTTCTCCTTTCCTTTTGAACTTCATTGTGACGCTTCTAAGCAAGACATCAAAGATGTATTAAGTCACCACTCTAAACTGGTTGCTTTCTATAGTGAGCAATTTTCTTGGATCACGTTCTCGTTACAGCACTTACGACGTTGAATTTTACACCATTGTTCTGTTAATAATGCATTGGAAACACTATTTATATCATCAAGATTTCATCCGCCCTCAAACATTTGGACAGCCAAGTTAAAGTCTCTTCTCGCATGCTAATTGGATAACATTTCTTCAATAATTTACTTTTTCCATAAGGCATACATTGAGTAAAACTAACAAGGTTGCTGATACACTTAATCGACGTCAATGTCTTATTATAACCATGCATACAAGCATTCTAGGTTTTGCTTCATTTTCTGAGTTATATCCATTAGATCCTTTTTTGCTTCCATTATTCGTGATGCCCAGCAAGGTATTCGATCCGACTTTACTATCCATGATAGCTTTCTCTTTAAAGGAGTTCAACTTTGTGTTCTGGACTATAGTCTTTGCCATATTCTCATCAAAGAATTACATTCTGAAAGATATGTTCGCCGAGACAGAACTCTACAATTGGTCACAGGTTCCTATTTTTGGTCCTCTGTTGTGTAAAGACTTTGAATGATTTGTCAAACATTGTTGTTTTTGTTAGCTGGCTAAAGAACATGCCAGAAACGCTGGTTTATACCTTCCTTTACCTCAACCTTGGACAGACATAAGCATTGACTTCATTTTGGGTTTATCTCGTACATAGAAGAGCTTTTTATTCTATATTTGTTGTGGTGGATTAATTTTCAAAAATGACACATTTTATACCTTGAAAACAAACTATAGATATTGTGATAGTCACTAAGTTATTCTTCATGGAAATATATTATCTTCATGGTATTCTTTCTTCAATTGTATATGATCAAGATACTCGTTTCCTTAGTCATTTTTGGCGCTCTCTTTTGAAACAATTACTCACAAGTCTTGATATAAGTACTGCTTATCATTCTCAAACTGATGGACAAACCAAAGTGACTAACCGAGCAGTAAGAAAAATTTTACGCAGCCGCGTTGGAGATAATATTAATTCATGGGAGACAAAACTACCCCAAGCTGAATTTGCTTATAACCACGCTGTTAACCGGATTTTAAGCATGTGTCTTTTTAAGTTGTTTACGATAATATTCCTCATGGACCTCTTGCCCTTTCATCACTTCCTGATTTGTTTTGTATGCATGGATCTGCTATTGATTTTGTCTCTGCTTTACAAGCCATTCATTCATCTGCTTTATCTCATCTTCAACAGTCCTCTGCTTCATTAAGATCTTTAGTTGAAAAACATAGACATGAGGTGTTATTCTCTCTAGGTGAGTTGGTCTGGGTTGTTCTTACTAAAGATCGACTTCCTCCTCGTGAATATAATAAGCTTCGATCATGTAAGATTGGATCTGTAAAGATTCTGGATAGTATAAATGCTAATGCTTATCGCTAAGAGCTATCTCAACACCTTAAGATTGCTAATGTTTTCAACGTCAAATTCTTGTCTCCTTAAAAGTGTGATAACTCCTCTCTAGATTCTAAGACGAATCTTCTCTTACCCAAGGGGATTGATGCAGCGTATATCCCGACTTCTTAGGTGTATCACATTATTCTTATCTAGTTAGTTAATTATTATTCTGCTTTTGTTTTTTTTGGTTTATGAATTGATTTTGTCAGATCTTGTTTGTTTAAAAGCTTTCAATAATCAAATTAATAACTGAGTTTTACAAAACAAATTATACTTATTATATAGAGGCCTTAAATAATAAACTTAAATAATAGAAGATAATTTCAAATATCTTGAAGATAACAAAAGCAGAATAATAATTAACTAACTGGATAAGATTAACTGGATACACCTAAGAACTCGGGATATACGCTTGCATCATGTAAGGATTTCAATCATGTCATTATTATTATTATTTCTTTATTTTGGTAAATCCTACTCTTATAATTGGATCGACAAGACCCGATCCATAACCAAAGCCCCTATCCTAAAGCCTTTTTTTCCCTTCCCCTTGTATCAGGGAGGAATCGAACCCTTTTACCTAAGGATTTGTAAAGTGATCACTATCACTAGGTCAACTGTTCTCGGCTTTGTTTTAAGTAACAAAAAAACTTAAAAAGACACAAATATTTAAATCCTACGACTTATTACAAAAATATCATCTTCTTCAATTTTTCCAACCACCATGAACAACCAAAAGTGAGCTTTAAATGCTCATCCACCAACCAAATTTGGACCGTATCAACCCTCAATGAAGTTCATAACTTCATATTCTTTTACTTTCTTTGCAATTCCATCCAAAAAACTCATAAATCTGCATTTTTAAAATTTTAAAATTCTTAGATGTTGTTGTTTTTGAGTTTCTTGCATCAAAATCGATTAGACTTCTTTGTATTAGCTTAACTCAAAGTTCTGGGCACTAACTGAAGGTAAACACAAGTTCAATCCATCTTTTTTCTATTTTCGTTGATTTTCAGAGAGTAAACTTTATTTACAGTCTACTTGCAAAGTAGATTTCATATG
This sequence comes from Lepidium aucheri, assembly GCA_900406435.1. Taxonomy (NCBI): domain Eukaryota; kingdom Viridiplantae; phylum Streptophyta; class Magnoliopsida; order Brassicales; family Brassicaceae; genus Lepidium; species Lepidium aucheri. Next base: position 5,612 of record OVBA01005146.1, read on the forward strand.
GAGTCTACAAGTAAACTGAAACTTTAGTTTTGTATTTGACCAATGTGTTGTAAATTTCATATGAAGTCTACACATTTCTCTTTGTAATTTTTTTGTGTAGACTTCATGTTATGTTAAAGAGGGTTACTTTTGCAATTGATCAATGTGTTGACTATCTAAGTAGAGTTCCTTTGAAGTCTACGTCAAAAATTTACAGTTAATTTTAGCCTACTGAGGTCACTTTCAGATATTTCCTCTGACATTTGGAATTGTGGAACCCGAAAATGATAGTTCATTAGAGTAGTTTTCTGCCAAATTAAGTGGTTGTTTCTTAAATCAGTATCCGTTGACAATAGTTTCTGACGGGCACACATCCATTAAGAATGCGTGCAACAAGATTCCTTGGAAAACTCGAGGGATATGTTATTATCACCTCTACACCAACATAATGACTAAATTTAAAGGAAAATACCTCTTATATCTAGTCAAAGGTGCATCATACGCTTATACACATCACAATTATACATGATATATGAACGATTTGCATCGTATCAATCATGCCCTTGCTGCACAATTAGAAGATGCAGACTCAATGTTGTGATATCTCTTTCATTTTTTAAGTAACATATACACCATAGATACGAGCAACATAGCAAAATCAATAAAATCTTTATTTAAGCTAGGAAGAGGGTTTCTAATAACATTTCTTCATGTTAATAACATTTCTCTTTGAACTTTTTTTATATAGACTTCATGTTAAATCTACGTTAAAAAGGGACAGGTTTGCAATTGATTAATGTGTTGATTATCTAAGTAGACTTCATTTGAAGTCGACGTCAAAAATTTACAGCTAATTTCAAATAGTAGACTTTATATGAACCCTATTGAGGTTATTTTCAGACATTTCCTTTGGCATTTGGAATTGTGGACCCCCAAAATAATGGTTCATTGGAGTAGTTTTATACCAAATTAAGTGGCTGGTTTTTAAATCAGTATTCCTTGACGATAGTTTCTAACAAGCACATATCCATTAAAATGCGTGCAACAAGAATCTACCTTGGACAACTCGAGGCATGTTATTATCACCTTTACAACAACATAATGACTAAATTGAAATGAAAACACCTCTTGTACCTGATCAAAGGTGCATCATACGCTTATACACTTCATGATAATACATGATATATGGACAAGTTGCATCATATCAATTATGCCTTTGCTGCATAATTAGAAGACGCAGATTTGATGTTGTGATCTCTCATTCAATTCCCAAGTAACATATACACCATACAGACGAGCAACATAGCAAAAACAATAAAATCTTCATTTCAGCCAGCAAGAGGATTTCTAATAACTTTTCTTTTGAAGTTTGTACGTGAGATGCTTGGGATGTGGTTTTGCAAAAGGCATAAAGATGCTATGAGTCTCACAACATGCTTTAGCAAGGGAATTGAGTACCTATTAGTTGTACGTGGACATTATGCATAAACAATGGTGGTGGAACGTATAGATGCTTGGTAGTTCCATCTGAAGGGAGGACCATGAAATTGTTTAGCTGACTTAGAACAACTAAAGTGCGTGTGTGGTGTTTATGTTATTGAACAAATACCTTGTTCGCATGTTATTGCAGCTGAAACAGAGGCTGGGTTGACATTGTCTACGCTTGTATCCCCATACTATGAAAATGACTATTTGTATCCAACATACTCATACAACATCTTGACAAAAAGTAATTACGATGAAGCTCAAAATCTAGAAACATGTCAGCCTCCATTAGTGAAAATTCTTCCTGGAAGAAAGAAGAAATCTAGGTGGCAGAATTGGCAAGAAATTGCAACGACGAAGAACAAAGAAAGGGAAATGAATACGCAATATAGTTGTTCAAAATGCAGAAAGCCAAAGCACACTCGAGCATATTGCGTAAGATCTAAATAATTTATTAAATTTAGGTTTCATGTGTTTATTTTTACGTTCATGTGTTCCATAGTATACTAATGAAGTTTACATGTGAATTCGAAGGCTAATTGCTATTTTAATTATGTTTGTTATATGAGTACTTATTTTACTGACACACTTTGTGCTTGACTGCGGTTATATTTCTGAAACCTATTTTAATTCTGATTTATGTTTTAAGTAACAAACAATTGCATACGATCACTTTATAATCATTTATAACTAGTAACTAACTTATATGTAATCATTCAGTATTTTGAGTACATAACCAATACCAAATTACATAACTAAAACCTGAATTATATAATCAATACCTTAATTACATAACCTATCATCTACTACAACTGCTTTTGATAGGTTACAAAAAAAATCCTGTTAAACAATCCAAGAAAATATGAGTTTCCCTTGCATCTAACAAAACAAAAACATGCAAGGATCAAAAGATATACATATAAAATTTTGGACCTAAACATCACTTCTGATCATATAGGTCCAAACCCTTATACCCATGCTTTTCATTACCTCTTATGCTGATTTCATCAAATATTTTCCTTGCTAACTTATCTCTCATCAACTTGACGTTAGAATCACACAACCCTAGGGTGAATGATACACCAAGAACATGACACTCCATATATTTCAGGCGGTATACACCACAAACTCCACTCATCTTGTTTTGGGGATTTTTAGATGGACGCACTCATTCGTTTGTGAAATCTTCAAGCGGGTATTTGTATCTCTCATGATGAGGCGCCAATTCATGAAGTATATAAGCCATAAAAACCACAATAGGCTTCACTACCTTCACTGTTTTTGCTGCACAATCCCAAATAGTTATGTGCCTCTGTGGAATGGATATGCACATAGTTACCTAATAATCTGCATAAAACATATCAGTTAAATCATCAACTTATTAGACAGTGAGTTAAAGAAATTCACAACTAAACAATTCAAATAAACTCCACCTTTTGTGACATGAAAGGGTGTGTATATATCATCTATTTCCAGTTTGTCTAATAGTAATCATATGCCCCATCAGGTAATTGTTTACCTGTACCATTAGGATTGGCATATACCTTAAGAAATTATGGGAATTTGGCCCTCCACATCCTACCAAGATCAGTGCCAATGAAACAAAGTTAGTTTGACCTAAACCACTCTAGATGCTGAAGTAGATATTTAAAGATCAAAAGTATGCGGATTGAGGTTTGCACACTAAGTTTGCGAACTATCTCTGCGTATATGAAGTATGCACACTAACTCTATGTACAAAAACTAAACAAGTGTTGCAGTCGACATACCATATCATGTAGCCATTTTGTGGGTGTCTGCAGAATGTAAAACCAACTAAGAGATGACTCTGGTTTTCTTTTCTTTATTATGTAATCTCTGCACCATATAAAACCTGGTTGCAATCTAACTATCTAACAATGTCAAACTTAATATTATACCATTACAACATAACGACTTACCGATCAAGTTTCAGCTATTCAATAAATACCTCGAGCTTCTTATTATCCACCGTGTGAAAAGGATCATATCCTTTCTTGTTGTGAATGATCAGCTTGACAGTACTACTTTTGTGGAAAGAAAAGACTTGTGTAGGAAAAAGCTTCCTAATTTTATTAGTCTTTTTCCGTGCCAAAGTCTTTGAAAATAGTTTTTTCTTTTCCTGTTTTTTTTCTCTTAGAATTTTATCATAGTCGAGATCAGCTGTTTTTTTCTTTCTATAATGACAATACTTGGTAAATATCCACCATTCACACTCTCACTAAAAGCATTATTCCGCAAAGATTACATTCAAAAAACAAACATCCATGTTTTATACAACTAATAAAACCAACAACCAACAAAATCTGAAACAAACAACATTATGAAACAACATCATTATAAAACAAACACAATTGGAAACAAACACAATATGAAACAAACAACAATGCATGATCAACGAAGTCCAAAACACACATTCAAGAGATGTTTAATTTTTGCCTTTATTTTTCTTGACATATACTCGTTTTTGTTTTTGAGGGGGTTTAGAACTAACCCCTGCATTCACTGGGTCGGAGTTGGTTTGCTCGTGTAGTTTGATCAGTTGACGGGACTTCTCCACTCGACTTCACTTATCCTTGACTTTTAAGTTCATCTAGTGCAGCCTCAATAGCAGACATTCGATCAGCAAGGACATTCTAACCTTCTATCACCTTGACTTCTCCTTTATGAATACTATCCACTAATTGAGAGGTCATATCTTTGAAACATAGCTCCAGATGTGCCTTTATTGTCTCAAAAGCATTGGCTTCATTCACACTGATAGTAGAAGTCAACGCTGATGTTGATACTAATATAGACTTATACTTCTTTTTTCCCACAATCATCGTAGATAGTTCAACATTTCTCTTCTTGTCATCTACTTGTTCAGATTCTCAGTAGACAAGTGCATTAAACCTTCGACCTTTTAATGTGTTTTGTTCCATATCCAAAGAGATGTGTTGAACATCCCATTCACCTCCTTTATGATGTTGTCAATTTTGACATCTTCATTATCATCGTCCTATACCGGAAATATCTTTTCATAGTACTTGCACACGAACTTGTTTAGAAGCACCTATAGAAAAATATCAAAAAAATCATAACCGAGTTGACATTAAGTTATAATAACTGCATACATAAAACCAAAACTTTACCTACTTCAGCATATATTCCTTTGCATTCTTGCATCCTCTACCACCTTGGGCATTAGTGGACTTGGCTTGCATGGTATCAGATGAGTAAACTTAGATGCAAACACCGGAAAAGAAAAGTACAACCAGATTTAAAGAATTTGGGAAAACTCTTCAATAGTATTTGGGTTGAGCATGCCATTTGCCTTAATGTAATTTATCAAATATTTGAAACATACCCTTCCCCATGGATAGTTCTCGAAAGTATCTATCTTCATTACCATACTAGCAAAACAAAATGAAATATCTATTGACAACCTCACACCTTTAATACAGGACGTATAGATGCAAATTAACCTAACATTATCCAATTTTACCGGGACCATGTTCCATAGAAGATACATGCAGCTAGCAATTCGTTAGGTATTGGTCTAGTCCTTATAGGAACTTCAAGAAAATTTGAAAATGTTGTTAACTCATCAGTCTCTTCAGTATTAAGAGGCACATCAATATGCTTTACATACGCATATATAAGGCAAGTGAGGTGTTCGAACTTAATCAAAGAGAACATGTTTGGATCAACCCAATGAGACACCACATCTTATATTTTTTCTTACAGTCCAACTGTAGAGTGTGTAGGTGATAAACAAGTCTTAATGCCCAACCAAACTTCAATCGATGGAATTTCAAGAACACACCAAGCCTAGAATTGACTAGTTCATTCCATTAGATCTCTCTTAATGCCTCAGATAATGCATTCACAGCTTGGTCTCTCCACTATAATACACGATACTTCTTCTTGGTTCTGGTTTTAAACCCTTTGTGAACAATTGTAATAGAACTTTGGATTGTCCATATGAGATAACTAAATCTGTAAAATACAATGGGAGAGAATGAAGAATCAATTATACTATTCTGTAAACAATAAAAACAAAACAAAATTGAATACAAATCAGTTATACTATGCTGCAACAGAATTGTACAACGAAAGTATACACAACAAGTCTGCACAAGAAATCTATAAACAAAAGCTATCAATAACAAAGAAAATTTACTGTGAAAGTTTACACGATAAGTCTGCACAATAAGTTTACAAACGAAAGCTTTTAATAACAAAAAGGTCTACTCCAAAAGTTTACACGACAAGTGTGCACAATAAGTCTACAAATGAAAGCTATCAATAAGAAGTCTTTCTTTTACCCATACAAAAAAGGAAAATGGCAAAAAAACAAACTTTAGTCATTTGCCAAATTAAGTACGAACTTTCACACTTGCCAAATAAAATACGAACTTATGTTGATTTTGCCAATTTTAAACTCATTTTAGTCAACTTTAACAGTCCTTTAATTTTGTTAACTGACATTAATGTTCCTTTAATAAAATTCCCAAATTTAAAAAGAAGAATCCAAATCCCTAATTTTCTATCGCTTTCTTCCTTTTTTGACGACTACAATATCTCTCTGTTCAATGTCCCTTTGAAGACAACAAAGAGTCAGAAGTCCTCTTTTTTTTTCTTAGTCTAGTGATCCATTCCATTCTTCTGGTGAATTCATTTCTGAGCCATTACAAAATTCAAACACTCTTGTAACTGCAATCAATTCTTAACATTCAGCTAAAACAAGTAAAGTTAAAATGAAAAAGCTAATCAACATAACAACTATTTAGGTAAAATGAAATTACAGTAGCCCAATAAAAGTGGAATTAATCAAATCAAGAAGCATAGAAACCAAGTTAAAATCTTTGAAAACAAAGACGAACTATTTGGTTTTAGAGGTAACTAATTAAACAAACTTTTATAATAATTGAGATCAAACCCATGAAAAATCTTTCAGATTTCGTCGATTTTATTTTTGTAATGATTCATTGTAATATCTAAACATACATAAATTCAACAAAGAATTATTGTAGGGAATCATGTAATGGATCATTGAACCCACATATATAGTAGTCGACAAAGAAGTAGAAAGAGGTCGACAATAGAGACACTAAAGAATAATGAAACATATAGAAAATTAGGGATTTGGAGTTTTTTTTTTAAATTTAAGAATTTGTTAACATATCGTTAAATGAATGTTAAGGTTGGCTGAAATAAGTTTGAAATTCGCAAAATCAACATAAGTTCGTATTTAATTTGACAAATATGAAAGTTCATATTTAATTTGGCAAATGACTAAAAGTTTGTTTTTTTTGACCATTTGATATGGCAAAATATGAAAGTCCCCATACCAAAATGACGTATCAATCAGATATAATGCAAAAAATATCAAAGAAATTTTTAAAAGTGTCCAAAAAATTCTTAAGCAAGAAAAAACATAAATATGTAAATAGAAACAAAACAAATCAAGTCTTTAGCAATAAAAATTCAATCTATTAATAAAAACAAAAAAAATTGAATCTTTAGCAAGAAAAAACAAAATTTTTAAATAACAAAAAGAAAAAAAATCAAATCTTAGCAAGAAAGATTATAAATTTATGTTAAAAAAATACAACACAAATCAAGTCTTTAGCAAGAAAACTCAAATCTATTCATAAAAAAAGAAATCAAATCTTTAGCAAGAAAAAACAAAAACATGTATTAAAAAACAATCAAATCTTAATTAAGAATACATAAATATGTAATTGAAACAAAACAAATTAAGTCTTTAGTAAGAAAACTCAAATCTGTCAATAAAAACAAAAAAAATCAAATCTTTAGCAAAAAAAACAAAGATTTGTAAAAAAACTAAATCTTTGCCACAAATCTCTCAAATAAAAATGGGTTGCTTAATCCTAAAATCAAACAAACAAAGAAGTCATTTAATATTAACTTTCAAAATTGTACAATTCATCACATCTCTAAAACACATAGACTTTTATGTAAGTGGATAGAGAAGACTTTGACCGTAAACAAAATATATGGAAAAAGAAGAACAGAGAGATGAAGATGAGAACCTTGATGCTGCCATTGCCGAAAAAGATTTTTGACCGCTGTTGACAAGAGCCTAGAGGATGGGAAAGGATATGAATCCTTCGGTTTTGACCTTGGTGAGTCCAAATCTGATGGAGATTGGTTTTGGTGGTATTAGGCGAATGAGATCCACAAAGGAGAGTAATGATTCCTTTGATAATCTCGTTCATTTAGGCTTGGAATCTTCACAAGGCTGAACTCATCGCTCGTGTCGAATCCTCACAGAAGAGTGGCTGCTGGGTTTTATTTTGCTAAGAAAAAGGTTTGGTCTTTATTGATTGCAAACCTGAGAGTACAAATGCCACAAGGGAACCTTATAGAATGGTTTGATGGCTTGGGGTCTTCTAAGACAGTTTATTGGTACAGACTCTAGAAAAGGAAAGACAGTGACGTTGTACTTTTAACAAAATCCAAAGCAAATAACTAAAAATAGCAAGACTCAAAAACAGGTCCAAATAAGGCAAGTACGTTTGCCACAAGCTCGGCAACTAGTACTTATCATTTGGACCGAATGAATCTAGACACTAGACTCGAACTAAGGCTGGATGGTGTTCGACGAACATGCAAAAGCAGATATAGTAAAACCCATACGTACTTGGTTCAAGAAATTGTTGCATGCGGTAAAGGTTGCGGTCGAGGATGGACTTCCTATGCTATAGTCCGTGGTCGAGTCTGAGCTTCCCACAGTACAGTCCATGGTCGAGGTAGAGCTTCTCGCGGTACGTACTGTGGTTGGTGCTGAGTTTCCGGTGGTATAGTCTGTGGTCGAGGTAAAGCTTCTTGCGGTACATACTGTGGTTGATGCTGAGCTTCCTGTGGTATGCCCAATGTTAACTTCTCTAATCGTTGCAGGACTATGTCGTGATAATTCTATCTTGGCTATAGTCTCGATCAGGTTGAGTAGTGTGCCAATTGTGTCAATGAACTCATCACAGATGCTGATGGCTTTCCTGCGCGTGTCTGGTCCCTTGCCTATGAACGGAATACATTGCATGGCTTGGGAGACTAGTAGGCTATGGTTGATGGTTTCATTATTCCCTCCCTCTTAAGAATGATCTGGCAGCGGGTTGGTTCCACCTACATCATAAAGAGTGAGGTCCAATACATTGAAAATAAGCTGTACCTTCATATGGCTGGGCAGGTCTAGGTGGTATACATTGTTTTTAATGTGTTCAAGTTGTTAAAAATGACCATTGCCTCTTGGTGCGAGTTTCTTGTCCTTGTTATGTTCTTTCAGGAACCTCTCCGTTCGTAGATGCATTCAAACCTAATCGCCAGGTTGAGAGATTACCTCTTTACGTCTTTTGTCAGCCTACGCCTTGTATTTGACCGTGCCTGCTTCAATAGTGGCTCAAACATCCTCTTGCAACTTGCAGATTTGCTCTGCTCATGAGTCTCCATCTTGGTTCACAAATTTGGGTGGCGGCAATGGTTTAAGATCAAGGGGAGACATAGGCTGAAAACCGTAAACAACCTCAAATTGTGAACGATTAGTAGTGCTATGAATGACATGATTATAGGACAACTCGATAAACGGTAATACCTCAGCTCATCTCCACATATTGGTGCCAATGGTTGCCTGGAGCAAAGAGGATACGGTCCGATCGACAACTTCCATTTGCCTGTCCATTTTTGGATGACAGGAAGTCGAATTAAACAAGTTTGTCCCTAGCTTCCGCCACAAGGTACACCTAAAATGGCCAAGAAACTTGGGATCTCGATCCGACACAGTGGTATGTGGAATGCCATGGAATCTTACAACCTATTGAATGAATAAGGTTGTGATCCGGGTGGCATTGCTGGAATTATCACATGGGACAAAACATACCATCTTGGAAAATTGATCCACCACAACTAAAATCATGTCCCTCTTTTGATATTTGGGTAAACCTAGCACAAATTCCATAGAAAAATCGACCCAAGAGGTGTTAGCAAAAGGAAAAGGCATGTATAAGCCATTAGGATGTGACATAGATTTTGCTGTAAGATAGGCAATGCAATGCTTGCAATGCCTAGTAACGTCTCGCTTCATATGCAGTCAAAAGAAATGATCCTTAAGGAGGCTAAGCGACTTCTTGACACCAAAGTGCACATAAATCCTCTTCCATGTGCTTCGGTCATGAGTAGTTTCCTGATGGATCCTTAAGGAATGCAAAGTCGCCTTTTCTTGACGATGAATCCATCATGGAGATAAAAATCTCCATACACACCTTGGCCGCAAGCTTTGAAGATCTCTTTAAAATATGCATCATTACCTGCAGAGTCTTAAGTGATTCAAAACGTAACACCTTAGCCTGCATTTTGGAAACAAGGGCATGCCTCTTTGAGAGTGCATTACTTGATCACGTATGGAAAGCCCTCGATGAAATCTACCCAATGAGCACGTCTTTTCTTGAGGTTGATTTGTCTGCAAAGATGCTTCAGCATCTCATGTTCTGTATGTATCATGAACTCTTTGGCTAGAAAGTAGTGCTGCCAAGTCTTCAACGACCTTACCAAGGCGTATAGCTCCTTGTCATAGGTGGGGTAGTTGAGTGTGGCTCTGCTCAGCTTCTCACTGAAGAACACCACGAGTCTTCCTCCTTGTGTCAACATAGCTCAAATACCTATCCCTGATGCATCACATTAAACCTCAACATTAGATCAAATTTGGGTAGAGTTAATACCAGAGCTTATGTCAAACGGTCCTTTAGCTCCTGAAAGGAAAATTCTTGGTTTGGACCGCAACTGAAAGGCACATCCTTCTTAATGAAAACAGTCAAGGGTGTGGCTATAGTGCTAAAGTCTCGCACGAATCGATGGTAGAAACTAGCAAGGCCATGAAAACTATGAACATGTTCGATGGTAATTGGTGTTGGCCATTCTTGAATCGCCCTTATATTTTCTTGGTCGACGTTTAGACATGTGGAACTCACAACAAAACCTAAAAAATCTACTTCATTAATGCAAAAGATACACTTCTTGAGATTAGCAAACACCATCCAATAGTGTTTCACATGTTCAGACAAGGTCTAGCTATATATAAGAATGTCATTTAAATATACAACAACAAACTTAGGGATAAAGGAATGCAAACCTGGTTCATTATCCGCATGAAGGTGCTAGGCGCGTTCGTGAGTCCAAATGGTATGACAAGCGATTTGTAGAGGCCCTGATTGATTTTAAAGGCCATCTTCCATTCATCGCCTTCCTTCATTCTGAATTGGTGGTATCCTCTTTTGTGGTCTATCTTGGAGAAGATCATTGCTCCACTAAGCTCGTCAAACATATCGTCTAGCTGCAGAATTGGACAGCGGTATTTGATGGTAATGTTGTTGATGGAGCGGAAGTCCACGCACATTCTCGATGATCTTTCCATCTTGGACACGAGTAGAACCGGTACAGTACAGGGGCTGAGGTTTTCTCGGATATAGCCTTTGTTCATCAGGTCTTACACTTGTTTCTTGAGTTCACGCGTTTCTTCAGGATTCATGTAATGGGCTGGGCGGTTGGGTAGAAGTGCGCCAGAGACCAAGTCAATTTGATGTTCAATCCCACAGATAAGCTGTAGAGCAGGTGGGATTTCTTCTGGGAACACGTCCTGAAATGTGTTATGTAATTTTGACTGGAAGATTAACTTCAGTGATACCAGCAGCTAGACACTCCTTAATGATTATGAGCAGTACCAATTTTTGGCTAGTGATGGCCTTGGAAACCATATGCGAAGAAACATAAAAGTTATAACATTTTACCTCAGTCTTCGTTGATTGCTTGGCTTGAATCTTGTGGACTTGGGCCAGTGTTGAAGGGCGAGTGTATACTTCCTCTTCTCATGTACGAAGGTGTATAGATTGGTATGTCTGTCATGTTGCACCTTCCGATCAAACTGCCATGGTCGTCCTAATAGTATATGACTGGCTTGCATAGGAACCATGTCACAAACAACTTGATGGTGATATCAGCCAATGATGAATGGGAAAGTGACATGTTCATCTATGCTCACTTTGAAATTGTCATTTAACCATGAAACTTGTACGGATGAGGTGTTTGGTCTTAGGAATGCTAAGCTTCTCCACCATGTACATGCTTCCCACGTTACTGCAAGAACCACCATCAACAATCAAATTACATACCTTGGTATGGACAGTGCAACGGGTATGGAAGATGTTCTCTCGTTGGATTAGTGGACTTGGATCAGTTGGTTCTTCTGTAGCCCCGTCTTGTGATTCATACCTACCATCGGCCGTGATTATCATGGCCTGCTTCTTGGGACAATCTCTGGCCATATGTTCGCGGCCTTGGCATCTGAAACAAGTATGTCCGAGTATGCGAGGATCATTAGTCTTTGGTACCTTAATAGGCTTGGTGAACTCAGTTATAGGCTTCTTGAATCAGGACTCAATTCAAGTCTCTTTGGTACGGTTTCCACAGCCTTTGCTACGGTCCAAGTGGACTTGGGTTTGGTGGTTGTCTTCCGCTTGATGTGTTCTTTGGCTTGGATGGTGAGGCGTAAGACCTTATGAAAACCATGGTACAGATTTTGCTCCACCTACAATCTGTTCATGCAAACCGTCGATGAATTGAACCATTAGTGCTTCCTCCGAGTCTTCTACTTCAAGCTAATTCTTCAAAAACTCAAACTCATCAAAATATTCCTCTATGCTTTTGGTTCCTTAAGTGAGCTTTCAGAACTTCTTTTGTAGCTCTCGTTGGTAATATGTTGGTAAGTAACAACAATGCATGAGTCGTTTTATCTCGCCCCAATTGTCAATTTGTCTAGTATGGGGGCGTCTAGGATTAGCTACCTCACAATCTCACCATGTCAGAGCTCCTTTGGTAAGCTGTGCTTTAGCAAAAGAGATTTTCTTCAGGTTAGGATAATCATAAGACTCAAAGATGCAACCAAGCAGATCAAACTCGCAAAAACGAAGAACACACAAAGAATACAATAAAGCAAAGAACAAAATTATGGATTTTCTTTTTATAAAATAAAAGTAACAACTTAAGGGCACTCAAAATTGATATAACTAGAGCTTGGTGACTCCTACGACTATAAATATCAAAGGGCAAACAAAAACTTAATGAGATCGAAACAAAAACAAATGCGAAAATAAAATAAGGAGGTAGAGGTGAAAGGGAAATGATACAGAGTGATACTATAGAACTTTTCAGCTCTGATGCTGGAAGATAAGAGCCTCGGTGGCTGGGAAAGGATATGAATCCTTCAGTTTTGACCTTGGTGAGTCCGAATCTGATGGAGACTAGTTTTGGCGGAATTAAGTAAATGAGAACTACAGAAGAGAGTGTTGATTCCTTTAATAATCTCATCAATTAAGGCTTGGGATCCTCACAAGGCTGAACTCGTCTCTAGTCTTGAATCCTCAAAGAAGAGTGACAATTGGGTTTTTTTTGCTAAGAAAAAGGTTTGTTCTTTATTGATTGCAAAACTGAGAGTACAAATGCGACAAGGGAACCTTATATAATGGTTCGATGGCTAGAGGCCTTCTAGGACAATTTATTGGTATAGACTCCGTAAAAGGACAGAACATGACACAAACGTTTAACAAAACGTAAAACAAATGACTAAAAAAGACAAGACTCAAAAATGGGTCCAAATAAGGCAAGTACATTTGCCACAGGCCTTGGACACTAGTACTTGTCATTTGAACTGAACAAACCTAGACACAAACTAAGGCTGAATGGTGTTGGATGAATCTGCAAAAATAGATATTGTAAAACACATATGTATCTGGGTCGAGGAAATTGTTTTCCGCAGTAAATGTTACGGTCGAGGTTGGGTTTCCTCCAATACAATCTGTAGTCGAGGTTGAGCTTCCTGCTGTACAGTCCGTGGTCAATGCTAAGCTTCCCACGATATAGTCTGTCGTCGAGGTAGATCCCATGGTACATACCATGGTTGATGCTGAGCTTCCTGTTGTATGTCCAATGTTAACCTCTCTAATCATTGAGGGGCTGAGTCATAATAAATTCATCTCGGTTATGCGCATGATTAAGTTGAGTAGCGTGCTGATTGGATCGTTGAACTGGTCGTGGATGACGATGGCTTTTCCATGCATGTTTGGTCCCTTACATATGACTGTAATGCGTTATATGGCTTGGTCAATCAGTAGGCTATGGTCAATGGCCTCATCATCCACTGCTGTTGCCGAACAAGAAGACTTTGATGCTGCCGAACAAGGGGTTTGCCGCTTGAAAAAAAGGAAAAAGAAATTATGAAAGAATAAAGAAGAAGAACACATAGGAAAGGAAGATGAAGACCTTCATCAGAGCAAATCATTGTCACCCCGCACTTTGCTAGAACATAGCCATCATGCCTAGATGATGCAACCAGGAAGAGAGAATCTTGTGTTTGGTGTTAGGGTTCCTTTCATACAAGTAATGAAAATCCAATTTATAGATAGGGTAAATATGTGGATGCAGTAATTCGAAACCAATATAATTTTTATTACACTTCGATTTAATGAGAAATTAATATACTAAATTTTGTTGAGTAAACAAAATATTTTGGTTTAATCTTGGTATACATAAAACTAATTGATTTAGAATTTCAAAATTTAAATTGTTGATTTCACCTATAACCTACGTTGTAGAATTCAGACCTCAGCAAACTTTGTGGCCAGTACCGATTCATACACGAACTCGTATACCAGACTTAAATCTGAATTTATTGATAAAAAATATAAATTTCATACACGAACTACTATTTTTCGGCCAAAACCAAAGTTGACCGTTATCTCCGTTAGACAACAGTTAAATATCCGTTATGTTTCCGTTAGCTGACACGTGTATGGCTAAAAAACTGACACGTGTACAGCTGAAAAATTTAATTAAAATAAATTAAAATAAATTAAAATAACTTAAAATAATTTAAAATAAATTAAAATAAATTGAAATAAACTAAACTAAATTAAAATAAATTGAACATCAAAATAAATTAAATAAATTGAGCATCAAAATAAATCAAAATAAATTAGAATAAAATAAAATAAAATAAATTAAAATACATTAAAATAAATTGAATACATTAACATAAACTAAAATAAAGGAAAATAAAATAAAATAAATTGAATAAATTAAACGAAAGTAAAATAAATTGGTTACCGAAAACATTTATGTAGGTGCTTTATCAAATTATTTCTTTTCCTATTACCATGCCTAAAATATTTAGTTTGTTGAAGATTTGTAGGGTTAATCATAAATAAAAATTTACGAATTAAGATTTTAGAGTTGATGATTTTTTGAAACATGTGGATTATTGTTCGAGTAGGATTAAGCTCTAAGGTTAAAACTCAACTCGGAGAGTTTAAGAGAGAATATGAGTAAGGATTCTGTTCTTTAACGTAGTGAAGAGTATGTTTTAAAGAGTACGGTATTTTTATTTCTTTGCTTGATGACGTGTTGACCGAGTTCTTTTCATTCTGATGAATTGTCGAGAATGAGCTCTTCCGAGTTAACATTGAGTAATCAAGACAAGTTCTTAGCTAATTTTGACGAGTTGATACGTGAGAGGTTTTAATCATTAATTGGTATTCATGGACCAAAGTAGGATCTTGGATACACCTTCAACAATTACGATTGTAGCCAAGTTGTAATTATATTTGTAGTCGGACACTGTAAGTGCTTCATCAACTCTTTTATATAGGTGCTTCATTAATGAATTTAGTTTATGTCAATGTATTGTAATTTAAAATTAAATTATTCTAATGTGTTTCAATTTATTTTAATTTATTTT
>OVBA01005147.1:0-20880 GCA_900406435.1 Lepidium aucheri
AACACATTGTTCATCAGTTTCATGAAGGCAGCAGGTGCATTGGTCAGCCCATATGGCATAACCGCAAACTCATAATGTCCATATATTGTCTGGAATGCGGTTTTCTGGATATCATTTTCAGCGATTGGAATCTGGTGATAGCCTGAAGCTAAATCAATCTTTGAGAACCAAGTAGCACCTCTGAGCTGGTCCAACAACTCATCCACTCGAGGGAGANCTCATCCACTCGAGGCAGAGGGTACTTGTTATTTACCGTCACTCTATTCCATCCATAGTAATCAATACACAACTTGAAGATTCCATCCTTCTTTTTCACAAATAGCACAGGTGCACCCCATGGTGAATTACTAGGCCTTATAAATCCCTTATCCATTAGTTCACTAAGCTGCCTTTTCAATTCCGCCATCTCAGCCGGCGCCATTCGGTATGGTGCTTTAGAGATAGGCGTTGTTCTGAGTTCTAGTTCAATTGTGAACGGATCCGACCTTTCTGGTGGTAATCTTGTGAGTGCTGCAATCACATCCTCAAACCCATTCACTACTAGAATGTCCTTAAGTTCGGTTCCTGGTCCAACTTCGACCGTTGAGATCGTAACTAAATATGCCTCACATCTTTTCTCGAGCATCCGTTCTGCTTAGATAGCCAAGACAATCAAACTACCTAAAGTGGGTTGGATTCCCTGATACAGCAACCATTTCCCTCCATTCTCAAACTCAACTCTACCACGATAGCAATCTATACATGCCTTATACTTTCCAAGCCAATCCATACGTAAGATTACATCGTATAGTTCTACTTCGCAAATCACAAGGTTAGTCGGCATGTTCACTCCTTCTATGAACACGGAGACGTTTCCAACATCCCCTAAGGCATCCATTAATTGCCCACCAGCTGCACGAACTAACATTCCACTACTTACTCCTTGTGATTTCTTAAACTCACCAATACCGATCATTCTTGGGTGTACAAAACAATGTGACGCCTCGGAATTAAACAACACATTGGTTTCCACACCACCCATGGTTACGGTTCCTACACATTATCTCTTCTTCCATTACGGGTACTAACCATATACAGTCACCACATTAGCTAAGTTAATAACCTCTATCAACTTAGCTCGATTCACATAAAACATAACAACTTACCGCGAGACCTTGGCGTGAGGAGGATGGATATCATTCATCTAACCCATTCACATATTTCCCATCGATCCTAGAATCAACCTGGCTCTGATACCAACTTGTAACACCCTAAACCCGCAAGTACATGTTCCAATACATTTTTAGTAAAGCCTTGGGTTAACCTTACACTTTACCATTTCAAGTTCCATATTTCAATAAGTCAAAATTCGATTGCATGAGATGTGACAAGCCCAAACAATCATAAATAAATACGGTTCCATTATTATTCAAACTAAAACCAATGTTCAAACATAAGTTCAAACTTAAACGATAACTTAACAAAATCCAAATCGGTTCTAGAATCAAGTTCAATTTTAACATAAATAAAACCCCCAAATTCCATCCCTAAATCCACCTCCTCTCCCTTCCGCCTTGGTCTCGCATCTACTAGCCACTTTCTCGATCATTGGCCAACTTATTACCTACAATCACGTAGATTGAACAAGCAAACAAATTTTGCTTAGTGGTTTGGTCATTCCGTCCCACTAGGCTATAACCAGAACAAGCATTCAATAACAAATCAAATAAACCAAAGAAAAATCATGATCGAGGTTAACACATCGATTAACTTAACTACCCGGGTTACTTCAGGATCAGCTAAGTAATCTTTTCCATTCAATTCATCATTCTTATCAAACACCGAACCCTTGGTTCTATATAACAAACACCGAACCCTTGGTTCTATAACACAAACATCGAACCCTTGGTTCTATAACACAAACAGCGAACCCTTGGTTCTATATCACAAACACCGAACCCTTAGTTCTATATCACAAACACCGAACCCTTGGTTCTATAACATAAACACTGAACCCTTGGTTCTATAACATAAACACCGAACCCTTGGTTCTATATCACAAACACTGAACCCTTGGTTCTATATCATAAACAGCGAACCCTTGGTTCTATATCACAAACACCAAACCCTTGGTTCTATATCACAAACACCGAACCCTTGGTTCTATATCACAAACGCTGAACCCTTGGTTCTACATCACAAACACCGAACGCTTGGTTCTATATCACAAACGAACNATGTTACTTTCAAAATTTCTATCCTAAGATCCTTCTTTTTCACATTCAACCATTCAACCTAACCATTCTATGGTTCCATTCAACCTATTACCAAACACATATTCTAGGTCAAACCTCACGGTCACGAACTCACACGTTTTCAGTCACAATTTCATAAATGAACCCTCAGGTTCTCAAATCACATAAAACAAACCCTCAGGTTCTAATCACAAACACAAATCATCAGATTCTATTCTCATAAACAAACTCTCAAGTTCTCATATCACATAAACGGTTTCGATAACATGATCCTTCCTTTCACATTCAACCATTCAACCTAACCATTCTAGGGTTCCATTCAACCTATTACCAAACACATATTCTAGGTTAAACCTCACGGTCACGAACTCACACGTTTTCAGTCACAATTTCATAAATGAACCCTCAGGTTCTCAAATCACATAAAACAAACCCTCAGGTTCTAATCACAAACACAAATCATCAGATTCTATTCTCATAAACAAACTCTCAAGTTCTCATATCACATAAACGGTTTCGATAACATGATCCTTCCTTTCACATTCAACCATTCAACCTAACCATTCTAGGGTTCCATTCAACCTATTACCAAACACATATTCTAGGTTAACCTCACGGTCACGAACTCACCTTTGCCTTAGCTTCCTTTTGATTTCTCTTCTCAATTTAGGTTTTGAATTGCCTATCCTAGCAAAACCCTCAACAAAATTCAGCCTCTTACTTAGTTCCACAAGATCGATTCCTTTAGCCTCTCTCTTCGAGCTTTCTCTCTCTTATCTTTTGTGTTGCGGATTTCTAACCTAAATGGTTTAAGGATCCTATTTATATGCTCTAATCCTTAACCCTAATCCCTTTTGGTTGGGCAGAAACTTAAGCCACTTTTAATCAAGCCCTTTAACACTTTTTGGCCCATAAACTAATCCTTCGCCCATAACACTTTAGCCCTTTTCGTTTGGCCCTTTTGACAACTCATTCGGACATCTAACAAATTCTTGTCCAACCGAGAAACCTTATCATTCTTTGTCACCTCATAACTTATTACGAATCAAGCTTATCCAAAGCTAAACATAAGATGTCCGAACCTAGGAGGTTCATGTCCAAAATCGCACCAAGCTGTCCAAATCCGATCAAGCTGTCCAAATCCGACCAAGCTTTCCAAATCCGACCAAGCTGTCCAAATCCGACAAGGCTGTCCAAATCCGACCAAGCTGTCCAAATCCGACCAAGCTGTCCGATCCGACCGGTTCGGTCCAAAAACTCAATTCTTGTCCTGAATTCCTCCCTTAGCCTATTTTCCATGGTTTTACTTGCTCTTTCTCATTCCTTAGTCTTCCAATGCCCTTCCTTAGCTCAACTATACCAAATGTCCTCGTTTGGTTCGTCCGTTTGTACCGCACTCAAACACCACACCTTGGAGGTTTGCGGATTTACCGAGTGTGGGTATTACACTAACTCTCTTGTTGTTGAATTATGTGTTTCGCACCTCTTGTTTAGTAACCATATCTTTATAGAGAACGTTTTACTAGCACTTACTTCTCCTACAAACCGTATAATACTCATATTATTGACTTACGTGCTTCTCACAACTTTCTTAGTAACCTTTAGTTGATAGAGAACATTTAACTTACTACTCTCACACACCGTCTATCTCTCTTGTTATTAACATATGTGCTTCTCACCATTTATTTAGTAACCTAAAGTTGATAGAGAATGTTGAACTGGCACTTACTACTGTCACGAACCGTCTAACTCTCTTGTTATTGACTCATGTGCTTATCACCACTTTTTTAGTAACCTTAAGTTGATAGAGAACGTTGAACTAGCACATATACTCTCTTATTATTGACTTATGTGATTTTCACCACATGTTTAGTAACCTTCAGTTGATAATGAACATTGAACTAGCACTTATACTCTCACAAATCGTCTAACTCTCTTGTTATTGACTCATGTGCTTCTCACCACTTGTTTAGTAACTTTAAGTTGATAGAGAAAGTTTAAGTAGCACTTACTACTCTAATTAATTTTCTAACTCTCTTTTTATTGACTCATGTACTTCTCACTACTTATTTAATACGCTTATATTGATAGAGAACATTGAACTAGTACTTACTACTCTCACAAACCGCCTTATCTCTTGTTATTGACTTATATGCTTCTTACCACTTGTTTAGTGACCTTAAGTTGGTAGAGAACATTGAAATAGCACTTATACTCTTACAAACCGTCTAACTCTTTTGTTATTAGCTTACGTGCCGCTCACTACTTGTTTAGTAACTATAAGTTAATAGAGAACGTTTAAGAAGCACTTACAACTCTCACAAATCATCTATCTCTCTTGTTACTGACTTATGTGCTTCTCACCTCTTGTTTAGTAAACTGAAGTTGATAGAGAACGTTTTACTAGCACTTACTACTCTCACAGACCGTCTAACTCTCTTGTTATCGACTTACGTGCTTCTCACCACTTGTTTAGTAACTTTAAGTGGTAATCTCTCAAATTAAGTTGAATGACAAGTAGTTAAGGTGCCTGCCAAAGCTAAGTAAGTGGTAAAGGTGAAGTGGCTGGTAGGAAGCATAAACCCGTAGCCTCTTACACACGTGAATATCCACCGCTTACTTCTTATGCAGGTTGGTGAAGCAGCTGAGACGATGCGTAAACCCATAGCCTCTCGCGCATGTGTAAGAAAACTTTGGAAGAGCCAAAACGGCACAAAAAAACGAAAGAAAAAAAAGTAGGCAGCCAAAGTGTAATGGAAAGGGAACCACTTGTGTAGAAGTAATGATCATGTTAAGCTTAGGGAATTTGAACTATATACTCCTTGATCTCTAGTCCCATTTGAGGACTGCACCACTAGATATAAGGATTTAGACCTGTATTCTTAGCGGCCACCTTAGTCGTTAGGAATCTGTAGGCTAAATGCTAAGCTTCAATGTGATTACATTGTGGTTTCCAAGATATAGAGGCTCATATGTGGATTACAACCATAGCTCGGAAATTTGCTCATTGAAAGAGATATTCCCTTTGTTTGCAGTATCTTCCATCTTAGGTCATTGCACTTGCTTGAGGCCAAGTAAGATCTAAGTTTGGGGGAGCTAATATGTATGGTTTTTAACGTTCCTTAGGGCCATATTTTAAGTTGTTTTGCTTTCATATATATAGTATTTCCATTATCTAGGGTCGTTTAGGTATGTTTTGCATATTTTGCATTCGTATTTGCAATTGGAGCAAATTCAGATTTTTAAGGAGCATTTTGGAACTAAATGGATACAAGGAACTGCTTGAACAACTTTGGAATTCTTGGATGATCAAAGGGAGTAGAGAAAGCCAATATCTTACATGCCTCGCACCTTAGCCTTGCTGTCTCCATAGGCGAGGGCTGATTGAAGCTAAACCTATTGGGCGCAAGTCCCCGCCTTTCTGAAGAAAAGTAACCCTCGTGCCCCCGACTCAAGATGAAGTGGCGAGTCCTGGGCTAAACTGAAGACGTGGAGCGTGCCTCGCCCTCTCCATTTTGTTGTTTCACATGCAAAGGCCACATCTCAACTTTACTTGTTTGACCACTTTAAGTCAGTTTGACTGAGAACACTTGGTTGTGATGTAAGTAGGCTATAATACCCTTATAGCCCATAGAAACGAAGGAGGCACATTTTTTATGTTAGTTATCCAGATCTAAAAAGCAATTTTCTCTCTAGTTTTTGCGTGTTCTTGAGTTGAATTGATTATAAATTGCAATTTTCCTTCTCTTAAGTTCTCGTTTAGTTTTCCTTGTTCTTTTTTACTTTTGCATTCTATTTTCATTTTTGGGTTTGAGCTATCACTCGTGATGAGTGAGTAGATCTGCCTTGGGTGATGAGGAAACGTGGTAGATCGATGTACATTTTAAGGAATCTAGGTTTCTTAAGTATCCTAGCATCCCCTAGCTAAGCATTGATCATTGACCTAACTCCTCATCACCCAACTTAATTCCTATTGCTTTTGCCTTGCATTTCTTATTTACTTTTGATGCTCTGTTTTTGATTCAATTCCTTGTTTCATTATGCTCTGTTTCTAGCTACCTACTCTGTTTGCTTTATTGAAGATATTGTGACAAAATCCCTTATTCCATGGATTAGATAAGTTGAGTCGAACCTAATTGCTTGCTACAGCTGAGTTTGTTCAACACACACAACCACAATACTACATTGATTTGACTAACAAGACCTAAAAATTCTGTTATCATTTACTTCTCCTACAAACCGTCTAACTCTCTTGTTATTCACTCATGTCCTTCTCACCACTTATTTAGTAACCTTAAGTTGATAGAGAATGTTGAACTAGCACTTATACTCTTACAAACTATCTAATTCTCGTGTTATTGACTAATGTGCTTCTCACCACTTGTTTAGTAACTTTTAAGTTTATAGAGAATGTTGAACTAGCACATATTCTGTCAAAACTGTCTACCTCTCTTATTACAAACTCACGTGCCGCTCACCACTTGTTTAGTAACCATAAAATGATAGATAACGTTTAAGTATCACTTACTACTCTCACAAACCATCTAACTCTCTTGTTATTGACTTATGTGCTTCTCACCTCTTGTTTAGTAACCTTAAGTTGATAGAGAATGTTTTACTAGCACTTACTACTCTCATCAGCCGTCTAACCCTCTTGTTATTGACTTACGTGCTTCTCACCACTTGTTTAGTAACCTTAAGTTGGTAAAGAACGTTTAACTAGCACTTACTACTCTCTCAAACAGTCTAACTCCCTTGTTATTGACTTCTGTGCTTCTCACCAATTGTTTAGTAACCTTAACTTGATAGAGAACGTTAAGCTAGCCCTTACTACTCTCAAAAACCGTCTAACTCTCTTGTTATTCGCTCATATGCTTCTCACCACTTGTTTAGTAACCTTAAATTAATAGAGAAAGTTGAACTAGTAATTATACTCTCACAAACCGTCTAACTGTTTTGTTATTGACTAATGTGCTTCTCGCCACTTGTTTAGTAACCTTAAGTTAATAGAGAATGTTGAACTAGCACTTATACTCTCATAAACCGTTTAACTGTCTTGTTATTGACTCATGTGCTTCTCACCACTTGTTTATGATACACGTTGCAAAGGTGCTTCTAATAGGTTATGGATGGATAAGGATTTGACAAAGGGAAACCGTAGTGGTTCCTTTGAGAATCGGTTGCGTGGATTGTGTTGGCGGAGTGATGAGCAATCCACTAGAAGGATGGTATGCTTCTTGGTACGCAAAGAGCACCAATGAACCAAGGGGAATCCTCTCAAGGTTTAGTAGTGTTCGACAAGATAGAGTAGCGGCTAGGGCTTCTCAAGTGTGAAGAAAGTTCTCTCTTTATTGATAAGGTAAAAACTGAGAAACTGCACGGCTATAAGGGGACCTTATAAAGGGTCTTATCAGCTAGCCCTAAGGCCAAGACTCAACAAGAAACAAATAAATATAGTGGGTCGCAGCCCATGAACAAACAAGAGACAAAATAGGAGAAATTGCATCATGAAATGATGCAAGCGTCCTTGTTTCACAAATTGAAACCTTGGTCCTTGTTTCACATGTTGAAACTTTGATCCGACTTTCTATTCTAAATAAACTTATAAAGACTCCAAAAAACTCTAGACTAAGTGGCAGGAGCATTTGGACTTGATGGACCTGCAAAGACATTAAGCAATGAAACAAAACATACCTTACTAGGTCGGATAAGTGGCCAAGCGTTGTTGGTTGCGTCCAGCCCAAGCCTTGTATGTTCTTGGCTTTTGTGATCAAGTTCTTTAATCTCTTGCTCATATTCTTGGTGTGTAGCTTGGCCTGAGTCCTTGATCGTCTTCGCACTGCTTCTTGTAAAGACTTCCAATTGACTCTTGCCCATCTTGGTGCGGTCCAAAGTGTGTAATTCTTCTTCATTGCTCAAGACATTAGCTACAACGTCTCCTAGTAGTTCTCTCAGCTTACGTGCTCTAGCTCGAGTCATTGGCTTGTTTGGTTTAGCTGGCTTGATGCCCTCATCATTCCCTCCCTCTTGAAGATGTCCCATCATCGGTGCATCATTGTTGTCTACATGAAATGGGGATAAATCAGCAACATTGAAACTGAAGGAAATGTTAAACTCACCTGGTAACCCTAAGCGGTATGCATTTTTATTGATGTGTTCTAGCACTTGGAATGGTCTGTCGCTACATGGAGAGTGCTTGAACTTCCATTTGGTGGGAAATCTCTCCGGTCGCATGAGTACCCAAACCCAATCTCCCAATTTGAAGGTCATAGCCTTACGCCTTTTGTATTCTCTTTGTTTGATTGCCTCAGCCTTCCGCTCTAAGTTCTCCTTGACATTAAGGTGTAGTTTTCGGATCATTTTGGCCTTAGCACTTGCATCCTCGTCTAGGTAATGGTGCGGAGGAAATGGTGTGAAGTACATGGCTGTTAAGGGGTTAAACCCATAGACAACTTCAAATGTTGAAAACTTAGAAGAGGAATGATTAGCTCGATTATAAGCAAATTCAACCAAAGGTAAACATGACAACCAATTGTTTAAGTTCTTACCAACCGTAGCTCTAAGTAAGGTACAAAGAGTACGGTTTACCATTTCAGTTTGCCCGTCGGTTTGAGGGTGGAGAAAAGCAGTTTAATGCCTGGTTTACACCATAAAGTTCACCAAAAGTGGCTCATAAACTCTGCATCCCGATCAGATACAATGGTTCTTGGAACTCCATGTAAATGCACCACTTCTTTGAAGAAAAGATCAGCTATTTGGGATGCATAATTGGTTTTGTCGCAAGGCATGCAGTGAGAAATCTTGGAGAACCAATCCACCACAACGAAAAATGAGTCCTGGTGCCTGATGTTGGGCAAACCTAAAACAAAATCCATAGAAAGATCCTCCCAAGGAGCGTTAGGGATAGGTAGTGGAAGATAAAGACCATGTGGATGAGACTTAGCTTTGGCTTTAAAACATGTTGCACATTTAATGCATAGCCGTTCCACATCTCTTCTTAGGTGAGGCCAAAAGAAAAGTTCGGTCACCATGGCTAGAGTCTTGTCAACACCAAAGGTTGATCCTTGCGGTACACATAACCTTTTCTCTCGGAACAAGTACCCTTCATGAATATAGTAAGATCCAAAAGCTCCTTTGCTACAAGCTTGGTAGATGTTCCGAAAATCTGGATCCTCTTTGTAGTTATTCTTGATAAGCTCAAAATCTTAAACTTTAGCGTCCATAACGATGATGAGATTGTGCCTTCTAGACAGAGCATCTGACACTAAATTCTCCTTTCCATTCTTGTACTTGATTACATATGGGAATGTCTCCATAAACTCTAACCACCTTGCATGCATCTTCTTCAAGTTTGTTTATCCCCTCAAATGCTTAAGAGTCTCATGATCGGTGTGAACTACATATTCCTTTGCAAGAAGATAATGCTGCCATACTGATGTGTGTGATTTTTGATGGTTTTAGAGCCTTGTTTTAGGTAGTTTTGCATCCGTTTAGCTACATTTTCCGTGCACTTAGGTCCGTTTAGGTTATTTTTGCACATTTTGCATTTGCATTTGGAGTTTGGAGTTTTATCTAGGAAAAGAGCAAAAAGGAGCTAAAACTGGAGCTAAGGACAATTGGATCAGCTGCTAGGAGGAAAAGATCGTGCAAGCTCGGATCGCTACCTCGTGGATCGCAAGGCGAGTATTGCTCATAATGCTTAAGAAAATATGCCTAAGTCACCAGCCTTGACCTATCCGCCGTGAGGGAAGAGCAATCTTTTACACTCGGACCTTTCACTCAGTATCAACCCCCAAGGAAAAAGACAAGAACCACTCCTCGGTGCCCAAGCTCCCGCAAGGACTCCGAGGGCAAGATTCCTGGTTGACCGACTTAGGTCGGTTTGACCATTAGAGTTATGAAAATGACCCTATAAATACCCTTTAATCACTCTCTTATCATTTTATATGATGTTTTAGCTGAAAACTCTCTCTATTTTCATTGTTGTTTCATTTATGCTGATTTAAGGTACTCTTTGATGTTTATGCAATTAAGTTAATGTTTTGAGTTGATCATCATCTTTACTTTCTGCTTTTTTTTTGTTTTTATGTTCTTTATGTTTATGCAAGTTAGATCTCCCTCACTCCCCCACTCTCAACCCATGAGGCACGAGTAGATCCTTGTGGATCTTAAGGATAGGGAGATCAGAGGTGAATCCGCTAATTCCCTCGCCGTGCGAACCATGATCTAACTCCAATATCTACTCACATAGCTAGGCTTAGTGCTGATCTCTCCCTGATCAAGAGAGATCTGATTTGGGCCGTGACCTAAGGCTAGCGCCGAAGGAATCAAAGACCAAGTGCCGTGTGAGTGATGGTTTGATCCACCGAAGAGAGAT
Source organism: Lepidium aucheri (assembly GCA_900406435.1). Classification (NCBI taxonomy): domain Eukaryota; kingdom Viridiplantae; phylum Streptophyta; class Magnoliopsida; order Brassicales; family Brassicaceae; genus Lepidium; species Lepidium aucheri. The sequence goes on from OVBA01005147.1 coordinate 10,612, forward strand.
ATAGTATGTGGGTTGGCCATTAGATGTATTGGGCTGAAGTTAGAGCTTTTGATTCGGTATGATCGCGGCTCGCGCCGTAATGGATCAACCGATTTGGTTAGGGATCTTCACCATGAGAAAGGGGTGATCTAGCCTTGTCCCAGTCTAGGGATCGCTCAATATAGTTTAGAGAGTTAGGATCGGCGAGATTATCACCGATCAAACCCTCCCTATCCTTTAGATCTATGCTTTTAACCTTATTTCTATCTATTGCATTTGTTATACTCTGTTTTTGATGCATTTCTCTGTTTTGAGTATTTAAATTCTGTTTCTATTTTGTCTTTTAGCTTAGTTTGTCCTATTGTCTAGATTGCAAGCTTACTTGATATCATAGCCTATCTTTGTGACAGATTGATAGGTTACTTGAACTAAGATCTAGTAGTAGATAGGTTGATTACAAGCATCTCTGAGTATTTGGTTCGACAATTCCCATCTACTTACCACTATGCTCAATTGATTTGATCTTAGGACTTAAAAACCCTTTTATCAAATTGGCGCCGTTGCCAAATCGGATATTCTTGTTCTAGTTTATAGTTTACTAGTCCTAGGATCAAGTTGTGTGTTATTGATATTATAACTTGTCTGTGTTTCATTCAGCTTGGATCCATAAGGACCAAGCTCCAATCCTATTGACAAGTTGTTGTTTCTATCCTTGCAGGCCTCGCAGGTATCCCTCGACAGCCAAACACGAGGGCACCACAAACAACCTGAGCTCAACATCTGTACTTCCCGTCAAGCCCCGAGTTCGTGAAACTTCACACTCCTCTGTATTTGCAGGCCTCACAGGTACTCCTCGATGACCAAATGCGAGGGTAGCACATAAACAACTTAAACTCAACATCTATACTCGCTATCTAGCCTCGAGGGTAGGCAACTTTGCCTCCCTCAACTCAACTACTCAACATGGACACTACACTTCCATACGAGGAAATAATGGGTACGCTACATGCCATAAAGAGGGGACAACAAGTAGCAGCTGCTGCACTCGCACAAAAATTTGCTGAAATTCATGCTCAAAAATTGATAGCACATATCTGAGGCTTGAGAGCCTCAACGCAAGACTTCAGCAAGTTGAAAAAATGGATGCAAATCCACTAGCTGCTCTTCATTCTGCCCAGCTCCTCGCATGTTCCCCTCCAATACAGCGAGGACAGCCGATGATCCGAGCTGAAAATGATGATGTTAAGGACTGCATGGCTAAAGAGAGGAAGGGTAGTTTACTCAAACAATACACAGCCCAACATGTGACCTTAGGGAATGACAAAGAGCTCCCTCCACGAGCTGGGATGTTTGCTAACACTGAGGACAGTGTGGTTTATGAAGGGGGGGAGAAAAAATGCTCAACTCGTCTCCAATAGCTAGCCTTTACACTCTACCTCGCCATACACATGGCCGAGGCCAGCCTACGAGTGCCCAAAGATCTGCAACTCCAAAGGATCCAAGCAAGTTGCATACTAAACCCTTTACACCCCCTCAGGTTCTAATGATTAAGAGCGGCAAGGCCAGTGACTACTGCAGAAAAATACCAATATTTGAGGAGGTTGTTGATGGGGAAAGCCTTAGAGCCATGTTTTCTTGCAATGAGATAGCAAAACTGCCTCCTAAGGAACTGAACAACCCTCCACCTTTGGATTCCAGACCTGATATAATCTTGCAACCAATCAGAGTTTTGGATTGTACAATGGAGTATAAAGTGAAGAGCTGCAAGCATACCAAGCCATTCGCTAAATTCAAGCAGCTCCTCTTCTCAAAGAACAAATCAAAGTGGTCAGGGCCCTTCAACATCAAACAGCCCATGCCTTGTGGAGCCATTACTTTGGTTACCAAGAAAGAAGAGGTCCTTCCAAAAAAACGGACAAAAGTTAAGCTCTTTATGGTTTTTGGAAAAATTATTGAGGGGACTCCAATCCCCCTCTCTAAACCACCCTAAACCAATTAGGTGTGAAGAGTCGAGCTAGAGACTATAAACAAGCTCACTTGGGAGGAAGTCCCATGTCTATCCCTTTACTTTTAAGAACTTTTTATTTGCTTTAAGTACTTTGATTTTTATGTTTAGTTTTTGGAACAATTTTATTTTACTTTATGCTTGGAGTGTGGCATGGTTGTCTTAGTTTCAGGTGAAAATAGGACAATTAACGAGCCAAGTTTTGGCCTCGCATATGGCCCTCGCATGTATAACCACGAGGAGAGAACATTTTGGCTAAAAAACAACAGCCCTCGCAGCTGACAAACGAGGGCGTGGTGCGAGGAGTGTTCAACTTCTGCCTTGAGTATCACTCATGGACCTTCTCGTGCCACCAAGAGATAATGAACCACGAGGAGCACACGCGAGGATGGTATCTAGTCTTTAGATAAGGTGCCTCCACCCTTGAACTGCGAGGCCTCACTACGAGGGACTTCATAATGCATCCAAAGGCCTTGCATAAGGCTCCAAAAAGGTACCACTCCGCTCCTTTCATTGTATATACCGCATTCCATAATCAGCCTTGTTGACCTAGGGTTCTCTTCTAAGCTTTCATACACACAAGGGACTGTGTGATTTAAGTTTCGGGGAGGGTCCTAGGAGTTACTAACCTTGTGTTTTGTGATCTTAGTTTGTATTTCATGCATATCACTTAGGTTGTAAAAATCCGGTTATATTTTTCTTTGTGCATTTGCTTGTTGCATTTCATGGCACTTAAGGCATAGAAAAACCATAAAAACTTGAAATTTTTTGAAAAGGAAATCTTAAAAAAATAGAGTGTTCATGTAGTTGCATCCATTTAGCTGTGCCTTTAGGTTGCACTCACTTAGGATTCATGCATCCGTAATTGTTTTGTGGGAATAAGCTTGATGATGGGCAAATCTTGTTAAGTTAGCTAAGTAACCATTGTGAATGCTCTTGATTGGTAGATAGCTGTTTTGGAAAGTTTTTGGGCAGATCTTCACCTTGGTGAACTTTGCTTGGATTGTGTTTTGAATAAGCCAAGTTTGATTCCTTCTAAAACTGAACTTGAACTTCCGATTTAGAGCCTAGAGATGCATCAATACCCTCCTTCTTTATGTTTAGCATGATCCAAAAGTGTGTGCTTGGTAAAACCCTCTCAAAAGTTAAGTGGAAAATAAGGCTGCCCGTAAAGATATTAAATGGAGTAAGTGGTAAAGGTGAAGCAGCTGGAAGGATGCGTAAACCCGTAGCCTTTCACGTTCGTGTATATCCGCTGCTTACTCCATATGCGGGTTGGTGGAGCAACTTGAAAGGATGCGTAAACCCGTAGTCTTTCATGTTTGTCTAAGCCAACTTCGGAAAAGCCAAAAGGGCACATAAGAAGAAAAAGAACAAGAAAAAGAAAAAGAAAAGAACGAATGAATAATCGGGCAGCTCAAATTTTAATGAGAGGGAACCATTTAAGTTGAAAAATGATCATGCTAAGCTTAGGGAAGTTGAACTATGTACTTGTTGATCTCTAGTCTTTTTTGAGGACCGCACCAAAAAGAAATAAGGAATTAGACTAGAACCTTTAGAGACCATCTTAGTTATTAGGAATCCATAGGTTGATTTCTATGCTTGAGGATGATTACATTTCGGTTTCCAAAATGATAGAGCCCACGTGTGGATTATGGTTAGCTTAAGCAAGTTGTTCGTTAGACAAGATGTTCCCACTTTGTGTGCAGCTTATCCAGCTTAGATCATTGCACTTGCTTGAGGCCAAGCAAGATCTAAGTTTGGGGGAGGTGATGTGTGTGATTTTTGATGGTTTTAGAGCCTTGTTTTAGGTAATTTTGCATCCATTTAGCTAGATTTTCTGTGCACTTAGGTCCGTTTATGTTAGTTTTGCATTTTTTGCATTTGCATTTGGAGTTTGGATTTTTATATAGGAAATCGAGCAAAAAGGAGCTAAACTGGAGCTAAGGACAATTGGATCAGCTGCTAGGAGGAAAAGATCGTGCAAATCGGATCGCTACCTCGTGGATCACAAGGCGAGGACTGCCCAGAATGCTCAAGAAAATACGCCTCAGTCACCAGCCTCGACCTATCTGCCGCGTGGGAAGAGCAATCTATTATACTCGGACCTTTCAATCAGTCTCAACCCCCAAGGATAAAGACAAGAACCACTCCTTGGTGCCCAAGCTCACGCTAGGACTCCGAGGGCAAGATTTCTGGTTGACCGATTTAGGTCGGTTTGACCATTAGGGTTATGCAAATGATCCTATAAATACCCTCAAATTATTCTCTTATCATTTTATCTGATGTTTTAGCTGCAAGCTCTCTCTATTTTCATTGTTGCTTTCATTTATGCTTGTTTATGGTACTCTTTTATGTTTATGCAATTAAGTTAATGATTTGAGTTGATCGTCATCTTTACTTTCTGCTTTTTTTTCGTTTATGTTCTTTATGTTTATGCAAGTTAGATCTCCCTAACTCCTCCGCTCTCAACCGATGAGGTGCGAGTAGATCCTTGTGGATCTCGAGGATAGGGAGATCATAGGTGAATCCACCGATTCCCTCGCCGTGCGAACCATGATCTAACTCCGATCTCTACTCACATGGCTAGGCTTAGTGCTGATCTCTCCCTGATCAAGAGAGATCTGATTTGGGCCGTGACCTAAGGCTAGCACCAAAGGAATCGGAGACCAAGTGCCATGTGAGTGATTTCTTGATCCACCGAAGAGAGATCTAGTATGTGGGTCGGCTATTAGAGGTATTGGGCTGAGCTTTGAGCTTCTGATTCGGTATGATCGCGGCTAGCGCTGTAATGGATTAACCGATTTGGTTAGGGATCTTCACCATGAGAACGGGTTAATCTGGCCTTGTCCCGGTCTAGGGATCGGCGAGTTAGGATCGGCGAGTTAGGATCGGCGAGTTTATCACCGATCAAACCNCCTTTAGATCTATGCTTTTAACCCTATTTCTATCTATTTCAATTGTTATACTCTGTTTTTGATACATTTTTCTGTTTTGAGTTTTTAAATTCAGTTTCTCTTTTGTCTTTTAGCTTATTTTGTCCTATTATCTAGATTGCAAGTTTATTTGATATCATAGCCTATCTTTGTGACAGATTGATAGGTTGTTTGAACTAAGATCTAGTAGTAGATTGGTTGATTACAAGCATCTCTGAGTATTTGGTTTGACAATTCTGATCTACTTACCACTATGCTCAATGTATTTGATCTTAGGACTCAAAAATCCTTTTATCACATACCTCTAGGGCTCTGACTAAGGCATATAGTTCTTTGTCAAAGGTGGGATAATTAAGAGTAGCTCCACTCAGTTTCTCTCTAAAGAAGGCTATAGGTCTTTTGTCTTGAGTCAAAACTGCACCAATCCCTAACCTGGAGGCATCACATTCAACTTCAAACGTCTTGTCAAAGCTGGGTGAAGCTAACATCGGAGCCTTGGAAAGGCACGACTTCAGCTCGGAGAAAGCTTTTCTTGTGGCTCCCTCTATGAGATTGGAACATCCTTCTTGATCACGACAATAAGTGGAGCAGCTATTGTCCTAAAGTCCTTGACAACTTGTCGGTAAAAACTGGCCAAACCGGGAAAATTCCTCACATGACCGATCGTTATAGGTGTAAGCCAATCTTCATTTCCTTTGATCTTTTCTTGATCCACACGAATTTCCTGTGAACTTACAACAAATCTTAAAAACACAAGCTCATTAGTGCAGAAGGTGCACTTCTTAAGGTTTGCATAGAGGCTTTCTTGTCGAAGAGTCTCTAGTAAGTGCTTAAGGTGCATTAGATGATCCGATAAACAAGAGCTATAAATTAAAATATCATCAAAGTATACCACAACAAACTTACAGAAGTAAGCCCTTGGAATTTGGTTCATGAGTCTCATGAAAGTGCTTGGGGCGCTGGTAAGACCAAAGGGCATCATAAGCCACTCATACAATCTTTGCTTTATCTTGAAAGCGGTTTTCCACTTCTCGCCTTCTTTCATGCATACTTGGTATAGTAGCCACTCTTGAGATCTATCTTGGAGAAGATAGTAGCTCCATGAAGCTCATCTGACATGTCGTCTAAGCGAGGAATGGGATGGCGGTACTTGATGGTGATGTTGTTTATGGCAAGACAATCTACGCATATTCTCCATGTCTGATCTTTCTTTGGTACTAGCAAGACCGGGAGTGTGCATGAAGTTAAGCTTTCCCAAATTTACCCTTTGTCTAAAAGATCTTAGACTTGGCGCTCTAGCTCTTTAGCTTCTTGAGGGTTTATGCCGTAAGCTGCGCGGTTGGGTAAAACGGAGCCGGGCACAAAGTCGATATGATGTTCTATACCCCGGATTGGTGGTATACCTATTGGTGCTTCCTCTGAAAACATGTCCTTGAATTGCTCCAACAGCTCACGGATCTTTGGAGGGAGTTCTACACTTCACATTTCTAAACACACATTCTCTTTGAAGAGCATTAGTAGCACAGGTTGTTTAGAGTATAAAGCTTTACCAATAACAGAAAGTGTAACAAAGAGATTAGTCTTACTTACCTTCTTGGACTGACTTATTTTCATATGCAAATCATGACTTGGACGGGGGTGAGGGGAGCAAGCTTAAACTTGCGTTTTTCATTTGTGATGGAATAGTGTATAGCCTTTTTGTCGAACTGTCATGGCCTTCCAAACAAGATATGACCAGCTTGCATTGGTACTATGTCTCATAATTGTTCAGAGATCTTGAATTCTGTTTTGTCATTGAGCCACCGTAAAAGATAGGGTCTTGGGTGCTTGGTGGTTTTGAGACCTAGTTTCTCTACCATAGACTTGCTAGCCATGTTAGTCCAATAAACACCATAAATAATGAGACTACATAGCTTGTTTTGTATAGTGCATTGCGTGTGAAAGATGTTTTCTCTTTGAGCGGTCTTTTTGGGTACGTTCATCGAACTAAGGACGCGGCGGGCTATAAGAAGATCTCCGGTATTAGGATGAGCTATGGTTTCTGCTGGCTCCTCCTCGTCGATCTCCATCTCATCTTGAGACTCATAGTCTTCTCCATTTGGAACAATCATGGTTCTATGGTTTGGGCATTCTCTAGCCATATGTCCGCGGCCATGACACTTAGAGCAAACAATGTCACGAGTTCTAGAGGTATTTGAAACCTTACTAACCTCAGGACGTTGGTTCTTAGTCAGCTCTTGCTCTGTTTTCTTTAAATGGGATTCTAGTTCAACGGCCTTTCCTTTGTCTTGTGGTTTTGTTGCGGGTGTAGTCCAAGTAGTCGCATTTCTTGCACGACTTGTTGCTAGGGTCTTCTTCTTTATGTGTTGCTTGGCCTGAATGGCTAGGTGTAATAGTTCACGCAGCTCATGGTAAGTTTCCCGTTCCACCTTTCTAAACATTCTATCTTCAAGACCATCAAGAAATTGCACCATGAGATTATCCTCCGATTCCCCCGACTCTAAACGGTTCTTGAGGTTTTCAAACTCCTCAAAGTATTCCTCCACAGTCCTATTTCCCTGCACCAACTTATGAAACCTCATTTGTAAGTCTCTAACGCAAGTTAAACTTCATCTCTTCCCATGTAGTAACTTGGCCATATCAACGGCGTCTCCGCTCGGCTATGTCACGGTTCCACCATGGGAGAGCGTTCTCTGTAAGTTGAGCCGCAGCAAAACTCACCCTCTTGTGATCAGCATAGTGGTAGCACTCAAAGATGTACTCCATTCATATTTCCTAATCAAGATAAGCTTCCGGATCGACCTTACCGACAAAGGTGGGAGCGGTAAGCTTTGGGTCGATGTTGCGTACCGGATTGTCCTACTCGTGTCCAGAGTGTATTGGATCTCTCCCACATACGGTGCAATTCCTAGGTCGATCATCCGGGTCCAGGTCGAGCTCTTCCTCATGGCACGCGTCTGCCTCATCATCTTGTGATTGTACAGACGCACGGGTGTTTCCAGACCTTGGCTCTAAGCGATCCATGCGTGTTTTGATGGCTTGAATTTGGGCCAATTTCTCGGCTAGTGTAGGAGTACACAAAAAGAAAAGGTTTTAGTGTTCTCTTTTCTTTTTTTGTAACTAGGCGTGGACAAAAAGGAAAACAAGAAAAGGAAAAATGCAAGAATGGAAAGAACACAAAAGACAAAACCCTAATCGATTTGTTTGATCTAACAAGAGTTTCTTTTCGTCTTTCTCAAAGCAAATACAAGAACCGTAGCTGATGAAAACTAGATGATAATTAACCTACTTAAGAAATTGTTCGGACAACTTAAAATTCAAAACTATTAACTTAAGCGATTATGGTGAAAGTATGCAATGATAAGAAGACGAGAATTAAGAGATCAATGATAGATACAACCTCTACAAAACCTTTCACTGTGATACCAAAAATGATATATGTTCCAAAGGTGCTTGTGATTGGTTATGGATGGATAAGGATTCGACAAAGGGAAACCGTAGGGCTTCCGTTGAGAATCAGTTGCGTGGAGTGTGTTAGCAGAGTGATGAGCGATCCACAAGAAGGATGGCAGAGTAATAGATACGCAAATGAGCGCCAATGAACCAAGGAGAATCCTCTCAAGGTTTAGTAGTGTTCGACAAGCTAGTGTAGCGGCTAGGGCTTCTCGAGTGTGAAGAAAGTTCTGTCTCTATTGATAAGGTAAAAATTGAGGAACTACATGGCTTCAAGGAGGCCTTATAAAGGGTTCTATCAACTATCCCTAAGGCCAAGACTCAACAAGAAACAAATAAAACTAATGGGCCGTGGCTCATGAACAAACAAGAAACAAAATAAAAGAAATTGCATCATGAAATGATGCAAGCGGCCTTGTTTCAAAAGTTGAAACCTTGGTCCAACTTTTTATTCTAAATAAACTTAAAAAGACTCTAATATACTATAGACTAAGTGGCTGGAACATTTAGGCTTGATGGACCTGCAAAGACATTAAGCAATGAAACAAAACATAACTTAGTGGGTCGGATAAGTGACCAAGCCTTGTTGATTACGTCCAGCTCAAGTCTTGTTGTTCTTAGCTCAAGTTCTCGAATCTCTTGCTCATATACTTGGCGTGTAGCTTAGCCTAAGTCCTTGATCGTCTCCGCACCGCTTCTTGTTAAGACTTCCAATTCTTGTCCATCTTAGTGCGGTCCGGAGTGTGTACTTCTTCTTCATTGCTCAAGAAATTAGCGAAAACGTCTCCTGGTTGTTCTCTCAGCTTACGTGCTCTAGCAAGAATCGTTGGCTTATTTGGTTCAGCTGGCTAGATGCCCTCATCAGTTTAGTAAACTTAACTTGATAGAGAACGTTTAAGTAGCACTTACTACTCTCACAGACCATCTAACTCTCTGGTTATTGAGTTATGTGCTTCTCACCACTTGTTTAGTAAGCTTCTGTTGATAGAGAATGTTGAACTAGCACTTATACGCTCACAAACAATCTAACTCTCCTGTTATTGACTCACATACCTCTCACGACTTGTTTAGTAACCATAATTTGATAGAGAACATTTAAGTGGCACCTATTACTCTCACAAGCCATCTAACTTTCTTGTTACTGACATATGTGCTTCTCCCTTTTTGTTTAGAAACCTTAAGTTGATAGAGAACGTTTTACTAGCAATTACTACACTCACAAACTGTCTAACTCTCTTGTTATTGACTTACCTTTCTTCTCACCACTTGTTTAGTAACCTGAAGATGATAGAAAACGTTTAACTAGCACTTACTACACTCACAAACCATCTAACTCTCTTGTTATTGACTTATGTGCTTCTCACCACGTGTTTAATAACCTTAAGTTATAGAAAACGTTTAACTCCCACTTACTATTACTCTCAAAAACCGTCTAACTCTCTTGTTATTGAATCATGTGCTTCTCACCACTATTTTAGTAACATTTACTTGATAGAGAACGTTGAACTAGCACTTATATTCTCACAAACTATATAACTCTCTTGTTATTGACTTATGTTCTTCTTAACACTTGTTTAGTAATCTTAAGTTGATAGCGAACATTGAACTAGCAGTTATACTCTCACAAACCGTCTAACTCTCTTATTATTGATTCACATGCTTCTCACCACTTGTTTAGTAACCTTATGTTGATAGAGAATGTTTAAGTAGCACTTACTACTCTAACAAACTATCAAACTCTCTTATTATTTACTCATATGCTTCTCACTACTTGTTTAGTGACCTTAAGTTGATAGATAACGATGAACTAGTACCTACACCTCTCAGAAACCGTCTATCTGTAATACCCTAAACCCGAATTTCTCAAATTCCACACAAGTTTTAGTAAAACCGTTT
>OVBA01005148.1:0-20879 GCA_900406435.1 Lepidium aucheri
GTCCCCAATAGCAATCTTGTTCATGTGCCATCAGCCATAGTAATTCAATTTTTTCTTCAAACAGGAACTTATGCACCAACGCTTTACTCTCCTCCAACTCTACTTTCTGGTTAGCTAGTTTCTTTCTTAGCTGTTGAACTTCAGCTAGTTTCTTTCTGGTCAGCTGATGTACTCACTGAGCTCTTGAATCTCAGCAGTACGTGATGATTCAGAGGATGTAGATGATGGAGCAGATACCATGGTAAATCAAAATTGAATTGAAATCGCCTAAACCCTAGAGGAGAGAGAGAAGAGAATGACGAAATGAGGAGGAGAGTGAGAGAAAGTGTGTGACTTTGTGGTTAAATAGTAGACAAATTTAGGGTTTTTAAAAAAAATTGAAATTTTTTTGCGACAACCGCACGCGGGCTTTCTCGTTTTTGCCTAAAAATATAGATAGTTTTACGTGATTAATGGTTGTACAAAAGTTCCAAAGAGTTTTACTTTTGAAGTTTTACAGTAATTTTAGTATTACATATCATAAGACATGTTATTTTTAGTTTTACGCCTAGTAAATTGTAATTTTATGATGATTATAATTGTTTAGTATATTTAAATTCTTAAAGAATAGACTTATGAAAGTTCATGTTCGTAAATTTGTTATTATTTTGAAAGTAACCCTTAAATTACTAGTATTATGGTGTGGTGATTGTCAAATTATATTATTTGTATCCAATTATTTTTTATATTTATTATTCTACATATTTATTACTCTACAAAATACATTGTATTATTCTACATATTTCATATGCAATACATTACAAATTCTGTTAAAATTATTCCATATTTAACTTTATAATATTTCATATTTACCGTTTTGCATATCCACAATGCTGACTTGTTCATACGTTAAAATAACACTTATATGACTTTTATGACATATATATGCAACATGAAAAATAACATAAATATACAAAGTTGTACTAAGTTTGACAAGTTGTGTCAAGTTGTACAGAAATAAAATACACAAATTAAGAGTACAACATTTTGTATGTGTTACTGTCTCCACATTCACCTTCTCCAACATACACAGATACGAGTACAACATTTTGTAACTTTCTTCCGCAGTGCCACGTAAATTACTTAAAGCTAGTGTCCTCCTTCTCCTTGCAGTTGAGTACGATATACTCACACCTAATTTAGTCTTAACAAGTTCCATTATAACTTTAGAAGTTGGAATGTTAAGCTGACCTGATTACTGATTACTTTCTACTACATTACTTGCATCTAACCCAAGTCTCTTGTACAGACCTTCTTCCATCACCGATATGGTAATATCCTCTTCTGTATGTTGTATCATTAGACATCCTCCAGCTGCACCTTTGCATTGAAATCATATAATGACCTCCTCGCTCTTTGTTTTCTGTCAAAAACAAAATCAATTAAGTAATACTTAAACTAGTTTTACCAAGTTATACGTTTTTTCACAAAATATCACCAGCAGTAGTTTTACGCAGTTATATATCCATGATATTACCTGAAAAAAATTTTGGAAACCCAAAATAGACTTGGATTCAACTCTACAATGCAGATCGCACGATTTCAAGTCCTATTTTACCCAGATTGGATTCCACCCAGCAACCAAAATCATCAATAAATGCATAGAAAAGGTTCTACAAGAGATCCCCTTCGATGCTCAAGTCTTTATATTACACCAACAAATCTATATGGAGCTATATACAGAGGGATTTCAATTCAATTACCTTCATGGGAGACTACCTAGAAATGCAGAGCAATGACAGTTTCGTAGAAATACGGTGGTGGTGGCTCTGGACCATGTCGTCTTTCGTCTCGTACTCATCGACAAAAGGCTCCTCCTCTCGTCGTACACGTAATTTTTTTTTATTAATTTATTTAATTTTTAACATAAATATTAACATAAAGGTACAATTGGAATAACACATTTCATTAAATTAAATATGGTATTAGATTAAAATTGGGTATAGAAAATTCTCCTTTCTTCAAAATGGACTCACCAGATCATGCTTCTTTTTTTTTAATCATGGAATCCAATACTGAAAATCTAAACATTTTGGAGTTCTATAAAAACTTTTCAAAAAAAATTCTACGTAAAAATGTTTACAAATGACCAAAGAACAATCAGGGCGAACCGGATTATTATTATTTTTGTACTAGGTCTTTGATTTTATAACACTAGCTAGGTAATGTGTTACGTACGGAATAAATTAATTTGTAACTTTATCAACAAATAAATAATTAAATTTTTACATAATGAAGTAAACATTTTTAAAAGTAAGTGTTTGATTATGAAAATAATATTATTTAAGTTGAATGTTAGTTTTATGTATTCCACCTAAAAGCGTAAGGTGGATATAATGTACTGTATATTCGTATATAGTACGATATGTAGACGACTGAATATTTTATTTACTAATTAGAATTACTAAATATATTGGTTTGCTCTTATTTTAGATAGATACTTGATGATGAATTCGAATTTCACCCGATTCCAATTAAAGAATTTAGGTTATAGATCAAATCTTTGTTACTTGTTAAAAAAAATGCTACCCATAACAGTATCAAAGCTAGTTGGAGAAAAAAAAAAAAAAAACAGTACCAAAGCTTATAATATGTTCCTCGTTGAACCAGTACGTTTGTATATTCTCTGACTCTTATATATATATATATATTGAGACATCAAAATAAAAATAAACAATCTTTATTTCAATATGATATTTGCACATGATATATATATATATATATATACATGAATATTTGTTGGCCATCATCCATACACAATTATTCATATATAGTATGTGCATGTTAAAGAATAGGGAAATTTTGAGAAATACCATTTTTGGTGTATCCTTTTTCAAAAATGCCCTTTGATATTTATTTTTTTAAAATATTTTTTATTAATACAAAAATGACAAAAATACCCTCAAAAGAATTGTTACAAATTTTTCCCGCCAAAGAAAAAAATTTTCATGCCAAAGTTTTTTTATAAGTGCGCTTATAAATCTTCACAAAATTTTTATAAACACCTTATAAATTTTATAAATGCCTTTTAAATTTTTGTAAATACCTTATAAATTTTATTTGCTCTCTTGTAAAGCCTTATAAATTTTGATAAACACCTTATAAAATTTTTATAAACACCTTATAAAATTTTTATAAACACCTTATAAAATTTTTATAAACACCTTATAAATTTTATAAGGTCTCTTATAAAACCTTATAAATCATATAAGCTCTATTATATAAAGCCTTATAAATTTTATAAGATCTCTTATAAAGCCTCATAAATTTTTATAAGCTCTCTTATAAATTTTTGTAAATACCTTATAAATTTTGATATGGTGCGATCTCCGGTTATGATGAGCAGAATTAGGGAGGTATCAAGGGATGGTGTGCGTGATGCGGTGATGATGGAGGGTATGGTGAGAACTCCAGTGATGGAAAGGGGTGAAGGAAGGGTATTGGGCAATGGTGGAGGCATCAACTCGCAGATCTCTGAGCAAGGATTTGTCATGGGTTCGTCGAAAATGGTGAAGGCGAATAAGGAGTCATGGGCAGAACGCTTATCAGGGAGTACCATGGGTGGAATGCTCAAACCTGATAGTGTACGGGAGGATGATTTCATTGAGGAGAGTATGACTTTGACCTACCCTAATAGTGTTGAAGGGGAAGCAAAAGTTACTATTGATCGGAAAGTCATTCTGTTATGAGAGGTTTATGGAAGAGGTGTACTATTGTGAAAGTGCACGGGCGGACTGTTTCTCTCGTGTCATTGCAGGGGCGGAATGTTTCTCTCGTGTCATTGAGTCGCAAGTTAAGAGAGTTCTGGAAACCATCTGGCGCTATGTATGTTCTGGATCTGCTACGACAATTTTCATGGTGCGTTTTGAGCTAAAAAATGAGTACCTTGTAGCACTGACTAGTGTCTGTAGAAGGTATTCGGCAGATACTTATTGGTGCAAGGCTGGTCACCAAAGTTTAAACCTTCATGTATTATGACGACAGTGGTTTGGGTTCGGTTACTGGATATTCTGGTTACTTTATATCACCAGAAAATAATGATGGGGATTGTTAAAGGAGTTGTTAAACCTTAGAGAATTGATCTCACGACATTGAGCATTGAGAGGACTAAGTTTGCGAGAGTTTGTGTAGAGGTAAATCTACATAAGCCACTCAAGGGGTCAATGATTGTTAATGATACAAGAGATATTGTGGAATATGAAGGTATTCATCCGATTTGCACCTTATGTGGAATGTTCGGTCATGCTGTTTACACGTGCTCATAGAGAGGGAAGCACGCGGAGACTCGAGCTCCTTTGAATGGTGATCAGAATGCTATCATGGTAGCAACATCAAATGTTGGCATAACAAGTGAACCAACTATTCCTAACTTGGTGGTGCAAGGAGTGGACAATGCATCTCGGGTGGATAAGGATGGTTTTACTTTGGTTCAAAGATCCCGATCTAAGGGGAGACAAGTTGCGAACAGTGGTGGTTTATCGGCTAAAGTTCCAAAAGAGACAGCATCACCTGCAAGACATTACGGGTTCCACAAATAAAGTGAAACATCGAATTCTAATAGGTTTGATGAAAATAAAACATTTTATTATTATTAACTAAATCCACATTTGACAAATAAGTATCAACAACACAAACCAAGTACTAAACTACATAATTCAAACTAAAGACAATGTTTCAATTCAAACCAGAGTAGATAATATTTCTAGATAAAAAGAAGTTTATCATTTGGCCAAGCCACTGTAGTACCTAATGTATCAGAGATGATCTTGACTTCTGTGTTTGGTCTCCAAACAGGTGCATCTTGAACCTTACAAACTTCTAGCAAAATCTTGGAAGCGTTATGACCTAATGGAACAAAATGGACGATATTTATTGGGTTTTTAGAACACACTCTCCCTTCGGCAACTTTCTCCTGTTCTAGAAGAATCTAAGAGAATGCATTTGTTCTTTACACATTTCCTGGTGCAGGGGATGGTACTTATACTTACACTAGTACTCTACAATAAATCCAAACAGAAACACCACATATAAAAGAAAATATGTTTTTACCTTTGGTGATGCATTCTTTGAAACTAATTTATAGCGTGACTGTTATCGAATGAACTTTATCTTATGTATAGGCCATGCAATATTTTAATGTAGTGCATCACCCTTGGTCTCCATAGAAAAGCCAATTCCTTAACCACTTTACTCACCATGACAATTGCACCATTCAGACTCAGAAAAATATTATTGAATACCTCCTTTGAGTCTGTTGAATACAAAGTGCCCTCAGCAATCAGTGCTTCCTCCAAAATCCAATCAAAAATCATGATCTTATCATCTAATTCATTTGTAGCCTAAACAGTCATTCAACATAAACATATTATAGGCCATCTAAAAGTAAGCTTCATATTTTTACAAGTTGAAAGGAAAGAAATGTTACCATTAAGCCAGCAGTCTTAACTCCATGTGGTGAGTTCGTCTTCTACAGAATTATGTTATCGGAAGGTCATGCAATTATGCATCCAACAGCTTTGCCAAGTGAAGTGGTAGTTGTTGTAGGCCTCCATACAGATGTTTCTTGATTTGTTACATAACACACCTTAACAGCTGCTGCATTAGGACCAAGTGGAATACGTCCTACGTTGAAAGTTGGATCAATATAGTAGAATTCAGTTTTCCCAACAATAATCTCAACCTCTGAATGCCATTTAAACAATAGAAGCCTTGGTCTTCCATTGTTAACATTACTGCACTCGGAGTTCTCACCATCAGCAAGCTGTCACGGTTCAGAAAATATAGTACTATTTAAAAACATACAAGTTCACACAAAGTTAAAACAATGTGAATTAACTTACCTTTTTTCCAGCAGCTAAGCCATGAACCACATTTGGAAGGTTTTCAACCTTGCTGAGTAATCCTACTTGCCTTGCTTGAAGCTTCTCCACATGTGTCTCTCAAGCCTCTATGAATGCTAGCTTCAAAGTTGTTATCCCTCTGCCAAATCCTCTAACTCTCCCAGATTTATCTTTTCCTAGAACTTGACTCACCGCATCATCTCGGTCCCACTAGAGGTAGAGTCTATCTGACTATCTAATGTTTTTATTTTTTCTTGAATCAAAATGCACAAAAACAATTACTCTGAGCTACACAGTAACTATAAAATAAGAAGTTGATAAGTTCTAACAATCACAGCTTCTAACTCTGGCTTAACAGGTCTCCCATCCGAATGTGTATGCCCTGCTACCCAGATTTTACTTCTTGTTACCTTGCTTACATATGAACTCTTTTTCTTCTACAAGTAATAAGTTGAAAAAAACAGTTCACCTCTAAATTCTATTTGTAACTAATCATTATAAAACTCAAACCTAACTTACTATTTCATGAGCTAGGCGAACCATGCATTTTTTGCTGGTGGTGTAGGGAATCTGATTCTTCCTCAAATGACTATATTTTTCACTTTTTTCTACAAGTATAATGCAAAAATTTAAGATAACAAAACTCCAAAAAACTAACAGGAAAGTAAATATAACAGAAAACATGTTTACACAACCTTAAAAGACGTGGATTTCTTACTCTTAACTCACTTTGTCCAAGCAGTCACTGATTGAATGTTGCTTGGTTTCAAGTCAAGGATTTGTTGCTTACTCGTTGCATAACGCACTTTGATAACAAGCTTAGACTTAGAAGCCCTCAAAATACACCCTATTTTCTGAAAACACAATCCTTTGCCAATCTTTTGGCAAACTGAATCTCTCCTACAATACAATACAACACAAAGTTTACATAAACAATTTTTAAAACGAATTGGTTTTCGTAAGTTGAAAAGAATACATGCATTATATCCCAAAGCGTGAATTTCCTTTCATTATTAAGGTACCTTTAGTCATAGAGAGTATAAGGTATGTGCTCCCCCACATCCAGGAAAGGAGGAAAGTGTCACTGATCCTTTCCCCACATGTTCACCAAGATGTGTTAATTCTACATCAACATTTTCCTCGTGCTTTCTAGCCACTTTAGTCATCTTTGTTGGACCTCTTGTTCTCTTCTTCTTGCTTTCTAACTGTTGGGGCTGACCATCTTCAGTGGACTGATGCTCAGTCTCATTGCCATCTTCTGCTTGAGGGTGAGAGATATTTTTCTTCTAATATGTTCCTCTCCTTCACTCTGATGCACTTCATCTGCTGAATGTTGTTCTTCACTCTGATGCACTTCACCTTCAACCTCTATCTCATGTACCACATGGTCAACAACTTTTGGAACATGCTTCTTCAACTTTCTGGTTTTAGTCACTTTGATTGGGGTCACTCTGAAGCCTTGCTCATGCTTGCTACTTTTGCTTTGATGTTTGATGATGCAGTCTTTGTTATCTTGGATCAACTATAAGAGTAATAAACAATAAACCAAAAACAGCCATTCAACATAAACTTAAAGCTAACAAACTTCGCACTGTAATTCCTAGATTTAAGTTACTATATATTATTAATCCATCACTAAAACTCCTTCACAATCATCTCGAACACATAAATTATTGTCATCAGAATGGTAGTCTAAATTGTCAAGCTCTCTATCTTTGATGATGAAGCAACCATATCTGCTTTTGTCTCTAACTCGTGGTAGCCCCTTGGTGAGGCTCTCATTACTACATACCAAGGTGAGGGTTCTTCTCTGGAGTAAAACACTTGTTTTGCTTGGGATGGTAGAGTATAAGGATTTTGAAGAAATGTTGATCGATTTACATGTAGGTTCACAAGCATGAATCCATCTTCTTTCTTCACATCATTCCCTTTGTTGGCCCATTTACACATAAAAAGTGGAACTTGGAACTTGTGGTAGTCTAGCAAGATGATTTCTTGTATCACTCCATAGTATGACACAATATTTGCCATCTGATTAGTATCTTTTTCGCTCGACCTGCACATTGTGAAGATTCAAGAGTTACTCCACTATTTTGAGTCTTCCGCTTCACACCTTTAGTGTGAAAACGGTGTCCATTGATAATATATTCCTTGTAGCTTTGGACTATATGTCTTGGAGCATATACTTACAACTTAAGCTTGGTGGAATGATCCTTTGAGTTTGTGGAAATCTGATGACAAGAAAAAAAATGTTTTATTGAATAAACTTATAAGGGAGTGAAAATACTATTATATGATCCAATTTTCTTTTACACACTGTGGAAACATTTCTCCATGAATCTTCTATAAATGAGTTTCAATTTTTCTGCACCGAACATCTGTGTTTTGCAATTCCTCTAGATGCATACTGTTTTCAATTCCCATATGTTAGTTTCAAAACAGTTAAAGGATAAATGAATGAAAATCTGAGCATCTAAAAATCCAAATAGTTTACTCAGCATAAGGATTCATAATGGTTGTGTTCATTAGAACATATCGATGTGCTATTTTTATGTCTTTATCACTGAGTCTAACTTGTGTACCATGTAGGGGTCAACCTTCAAGAATTCATGGATCTGTATCTACATCTTCATTTCGGTTGGCTGCTTCTTCAATTGGGACACAATTCTTGAGAAACTTCATGCAAAATGCAATGCATTCTCCAGCTAAATATCTCTCAGCCATACAAGCTTCTGGCTAGAATAGTTTTTAACATAAGCCTTTAAAGTTTCATGTACTTATATTTCAAACACATAGCATTATAGTGAGAACTTATTAATTAAACCAAAATATCTATCAAAAGATATTAACAACAAAGTACATTACCTCTCAAAGGGATATATCCATCTGAAATGTATTAGCCCACCTAACCGTGTCTCTCTAGCAAGATGAACTGGTATATGGAACATGATATCAAACTAAGATGGTGGAAAAAACCTCTCTAGCTGGCATAATGTCTCAGCAACTTCTGCCTCTAATGATACAATCTTCTCAAGATCAATGACACGCTGACACAATCTATTAAAGAAGTTGCATAATCTAGTCACAAAAATCCAAGGACCTTTTGGCAGAGTGCCTCTCAAAGCAACAGGTAACAAATATTGTAAAAAGCACATGATGAATATGAGACTTTGAGCCACCAATTGCAGGAGGATCCAGTGACACAAAGTTATCAATATTGCACAATATCTGTTTGGACCTCTAAACTCAGATAATCTCTTGCAAAAAAAAAAATTTTCTCAACCTTTGACAGCCAATAAGCAGTTGGTGGTAAGTATGTTCTCTTACCTCGTAACTGTGTGTGTAAATTGTTCTTGATCCCCATTTCTTCTAGGTCTTGTCATGCCTTCAAGCTGTCTTTTGATTTAGGACTTTGCATCACAATTGATAATATGAAATCAAAAATGTTGTTCTCCGCATGCATCACATCGATGTTGTGATGCACCGGCATATACTATCACAGGAAACAAACAAGGTTAGTTAGAACAAGAACAAACATTTTAACTTAGCTACTCAAGATTTATAGTTGAAAAAAATTAACCTTCCAATATGGTAGTTCAAATAGAACTGACTACTTCTTCCACCTTCACAGAACAGAGTCTTCGTCACATTCTTCCTATGAAAGATCATCTCCTTCACCTAAGTCTGATCTTTTCATCTTACTTTTCTTCTCCAAAGGTCGACCAAAATCATTTCTAAAATCTTTCAGAGACTTAAATATTTTAGAACCACACTGAATTCTACATGGAAAGCCTTCTTCCACAGAGTTGTCAAACCATATATTTTTTATTCTATAAAGATGCCTAGGTCCTAGCCGCTTCCTATTTCCCATATACGTATGTTTACGACTAAACTTAAGCCATTTAAATGGTGTATCCTTTTCACAGACATTACAAGCTTGTTTATCTTTAACTTTGCAACCAGCAAGTGTCCCTAATCCTTGATAATCATTGATAGTACATAACAACATAGCTCTTAGTATGAAATTCTCCTTAGATACCGAGTCGTAAACCTCAGTACTTTCATGCCATAGATCCATTAGATCATCTAACAATGGTTCAAGATACACATCAATGTTGTTGCTCGGTGCACTTGGTCCAGGAATAAGGAGAGTCAACATTATATTTTCTGCCTTCGTATATAATTTCGGATACATTTTGTAGTTCACTAAAAGAACTTGCCACATATTATACTTCGTATTTTGAACAGAATATGGATTCATATCATCTGTAGATAGACCAAGTCGAAGGTTTCTTTGTTCTGCAGCAAAATCTAGCCATTGATCATTAACTTGCCCAAGTTAATGAATCCACAATGTGTTGTATTTTTCCATAAATACTAGTATTGTTGAAATGCCACAGCAGATCTTCACTTAATCTTTTTGATCTAAACATCCTTCTGAATCTTTCCTTTATTGGGAAATATGTGAGGACTTTAGCAGCAACCCCTTGTTTTTCCTCCCCTGTGTGCTTATCTAATTCCCATCTTGAAGCATAACATCTAGGGCAGCTTCTCATATCTTTATACTCCTTCCTAAACAGTATGCAATCATTCTTGCATGCATGAATAATATCATACCCAAAGCCAAATATCTTCAATAACTTCTTCATCTCATATGTGGATGTAGGAAGAATGTTATCTTCAGGTAGCATGTCATGTACGAGTTTCAAAAGTTGATTGAAATAGTTTCTGACATTCCAATATTGACAATGATTCGGTAAAGACCCATTATTGTGGAGACCTTGGTATACTTAGCACATCTACTGTAGAATGGAGTTTTAGCAACTTAAAACTTCTTCTTAAACTCTAAATCTTCTGCTGTTTTGATAGACTCAGGTTACTCTCCATTGATGTTTCGAGACTGAAAGTTTTCCCTATCATCAAAAAAGTTGTTCTAAACAACTCTTAAGATTTAAATGAAAAACTCAGAACATCGTCTATCTTATTCCTTATATCCCACGAATGCTCCAACATGAATTCCTCTTATACTTCTCATCCATGCTCCTAATTACCAGATGATCAACTATTGTGTTTACTGGTTGATGGCTCACATTGCGGTAATCAACACATGGGTACAACATCTTGAGAGGATTACCCAGCTTCCTTGCTGGGTAATCCTCTAGTAAGGAAGCTAGGTACTCAGGACTATTTCTCATACTCAGGACTATTCACAAAATCACTATCTCCTTGCTCATACTCAGGACTATTTCTGTTAGACAATAAAAAATTAAATGTTCATTCAAAAAGCAGAAACCAAACAAGTCAAATATCAAAGCAAATAACTTAAACTAAGAAGCAAGTACATACCTTGGAAGCCAAACCCAAGATTTCTCCATGATAAATAACACCACAGCTCCACGACCAAAGGATAACCCAAGATTTTGTGATAAATTTTTCTTGAATTAGACACTCTAATAACTAGACCTTATCAAAATTACATAAGATAATATGAACGACTGAGTATAGTGCCTCTGAGTTGTAATAATATACGACGGAGAAGATTTGATGAAATAGTCAAAGACCTTAAATCGAACATCAATTCTGAAAACAAATTGAAAGAGCAAAATGAAACAAAATCCTTATGATTTTGAGATACATGTGCTTGAATCGAAAACAAAATCTTCCTCTTTAAAACCTAAATCAATAGAAATCAAATCAATACAGGTTACAGAGACAATTAATCGAAAACTAAATGTGAAAACAAAAATCCTAAAGTATTTTGTATATTTGCTTTAATCTTACGCCGACCAAAATTTTCACATGAAACCCAAAACAAATTGAAAGAGATCAATAGGGAAAACAGTAACCCTAAATCAAAACCATAGAGCCAAATGAAATCCTGAAAAAATAGATATACATTTGCTTCAAACAAACATAAAAGCTTCCTGTGAAAAACCCAAAACAGTCGAAACAAATTAGTACCAAATATATACAATGCAAAAAACCAGAGTCCATTTGAGTAAGCCAGATTTGACTAACCTAGCTCGCTCGACTTCACTACGAGATTAAGAGCAAAGAGATGACGAAAAGTTATCTGTGAAGAATGTAAAGAGAAACAATGGAATGAGACAATGTCAATGTAAATAGTATAATTATAAGTTATCTTATAAAACCTTATAAAATCAATTTAGGCTATTAATGTAATATAGATTTATAACCTTATTTATAAAGCCATATAAAACATTATAAAATCAAAATATTGAAAATAATGTTTATAACTTAAAATTTTAAGATATTTATAAGATTTTATAAACCAACTTTAAAATCGAATTTTCAAATATTTTTGTATGTTACTTAGTTTTACATTGTCTTGTATAAGAGTTATTTGGTATATGAGTATCAAGTGATTTCAATCTATATTCATTTGTTTTTCTTCATTTTAGAGATTTTCATCTTTGTGTTCTTCTCTAAATTTTTTTGGATCTTTATAATCTGATTTATAAAACCTTATAAAAGTTTTTGGCTCTTTATGTTAGTTTTGTCTCTATGTTATATTTCTTTAGGTTTCATAAGTATCCTTATAAAAACTACACAAAATTTTATTTATACATTTTTTATAAACTTTTGTGAGTCCATAATAAATTAGAAAAAGTAAACGCTTTGCCTAGTTAATGAAAATTTTCTTTTTCGCTTAGACCTCTAGTTGATCTAGAGGGTCTCTCATTTCCAATTTTTCCTCTTCGCCGAAGAAGAGCACTTAACATGGTCTCTAGCAGACTACGGTGTTATCCCTGCTTTTATCTCCCTTTTTCGATTTAGTTTCCTTTACCACTCTTTCCTCCCTAAGATTGCAGTATTAAGTTGACTTTTTCTTCTCCTTATCTTTCGAAATTGATCTGAAGAATAATGGATTTCCTTAATATAACCTGCAATCAGTGTACGTATAAGCCTAATTGGCATGTGAAGTTTATAGACCTTAAACTACGATTTTTCTTCCTCCATGGTATTGTGCTTCTTCGGCGATTCTCTGTTTAAAAAATGATGGTGTCCAACCTGAAAATTGCTATTCACCCACTTTGTCTAGACAACGATGACTTAATCACACTCCCGAACAGCCCGGAATTTCAAGTTTCTAATGGAAATGCTTGTAGCTTAATGGGGAAGTTACTCGACCTTGACTGCCAAATCATGGAGAGGATGATTGAAGCCATGCCTCAGATATGAAGGATGAAAGACCGAGTGCATGGGCTCACACTTTCTCGAGACCACTTTCAATTTATTTTCTAACGTGAAGAAGATTTGCAGACGGTTCTATCGGAGAGGCCTTGGTCTTATGACAATTGGAGAATGCTGATGGAGAAGTGGTGCTCTGAGCCTCCAGTAGATTTCCTCTTCATGATGTCTCTTTGGATTCACATCCGTAATATCCCGGTGAACTATTATAGATGGTAGAGGAAATCGAATAAGACTCGAAGGCTTCACATAAAACATTTTATGTAAGAGCATCGATCATTTTTAACACAGCCAACCCATCTAAGGAGTGTCGCATCTTTAATCTTCCTTCAGGGGAGAAAGTTGCCATCAATATCAAACACGAGAAGCAAAAGAAACAATACTTTCACTATCAGAGGTTAACCCATGAAATGGCACTTTGCTCGTGGAAAAAGAAAAAGGAAGAAGTGGCTGCTGCCAAACGCAAAACAGAGTCTGATAGGAACAAAGATATAGAGTTGGAGTATACAGATAAGAGGAAGAAGATCATACCACTTCTTCATAACATACATGAGGCTCCACTGAAGTTTCCAGAATTGCTAGCTAAAATGCCTAAGGAAGATGGACATATGGCAGTACAATACATTCAACATTCCAATCCCAGAGAAAGAAGGACTCCTATTCTAAAGGTCCAAAAAGGTCTTGATGAGGAATCTAAGAAAGAAGCTCTATCATAGTCACGAAGCTCAGCTGATATGAATACCGCAAAATACTTGGATTACAAGGCAGAGTGTACAAAAAAAATAGTGTGGGCTATGATGCAGGTAGTGTAATCAAGTTGTATGATGTAAAAGTGTCTTCTACGAGAAGTTTGGCTGATTTGAAACAGTCATCTTCACCACCATTTTTTCGAGTTGGTTCGTCCAAGAAATGGGAGTAGCAATTGGTAAATCATAGAAGAAACATCTAGGAAAACCAACAACTTAGACAAGGAAACAAGGAATTTTAGATGCATCCTTAACATGTCAATGACCGGTTAACCCGATTCGTACGGCTAGGGAGAGTAGTAAAAGGAAGAAGTATGACATGGAGATCGAATCAGGTAACCAGAACTAAAAACTCCCAAGTACTGAGATGAAAGAGAACAATAAAAGGAAGAACAATGGGACAGAAATCAGTTAGGAGCGAGTATCCAAAACAACCAAACAGATGTGGTGGCTTCCGGGTGAAGCCGCTGCTGCCCTAATGAGACTTATGAGATGGAACTGTCAAGGAGTGGAAAACACCAAGACAGTTTGACATATCCGAGAGATACGACAGAAGTATTTCTCAGATTTTATGTTTCTCATAGAAACCAAGCAAGGTGAGGAGTACATTCAGAAGTTAAAGAACTCGCTTGGTTATAATAATTTGTTCACAGTTAATCTAATATGATTGAGTGGAAGACTTGCTATGTTTTGGAAGGATTCCTTTAATGTTTCTGTTTTGTACGCTGATAAGCGGATTATCGATATGGAAGTCATAATTAATTTAGTTTTTTTATTTGTCTTTCGTTTATGGGGATCCAATGTGTAGTAACCGAAAACAAGTATGGGATCATCTTTCGAATATTGGTTTGACAAGAAATGACAATTGGATTATGGTTTGTGACTTTAACAAATTGCTCGACAATTCCGAAAAACATGGAGGCCCTCCATGGAGAGAATCTACTTTTTGGGATTTTTGAGATATGGTCTCCAGTTGTAAACTAAAGCAATTACATAGTTCAAGTAATATTTTTTGTGCACAGGGTGGCGAGATAACATATGGGTTCAATATCGGTTAAACCTTAGTTTTGGGAATGATAATTGGTTCAGGCTTTTTCCGCACAGCATTATGCATTATCTAGATATATGGGCTTTGGAAAATAGACCATTGTTGGTGGTTTTAGTGAATCAGAGATGCAGAAAGATAAGAAAAGATTTGCTTATGATAGTCAATGGGCAACTCAAACGGGCATCAAAGGAGGCCATAAGTATGGGTTGGAATTTACCTAATGATTAGACACAATCAAACTTAACCAGTCATATTTGTGGTTGTAGAAAAGCACTTTCAAAGTTGAAGAAGTCTACAAGGGTAAATACAGTTATGTCAATTCAGAAGTTAAAGAGTGATATCGAAAAGGAAGGATCAAAGACTAACCCAAATCATGGTGTGTTAAAACGTATGAAGTTTGATCTTTCCAAATCGTACAAAGGAGAAAAACTCTGTTGGAAGCAGAGAAGTCGGGTTCAATGGCTTTAAGCGGGTGATAGGAATACTCGATATTTTCATAATAGTGTGAAAAGCAAGAAAGCCTGAAACTGAGTACAAATTCTTTATGATGATCATAATCAAGAACATATGGCTAAAGGATCAAAAGGTAAAGTGGCAGTGAGCTATTTCAAATCGCTATTCACAAGTATGCATCCTCAAAATATTCACAAGTATGCAGCCTCAAAATGTTGATTCGGTTTTAGCCGAACGTCCCCAACAAGCACTAAATATTAGAAACATATGCTTCTAGCGCCGATAACAAATGAAAAGATAAAGCAGGAAGTTTATGCAATAGATGGACGAAAATGTGCGGGGTTGATGGGTTATCTGCGAATTCTACCAACAGTTTTGGGATGTTGTTGGGCCTGAGTTTGTCGAGCTATTCATGCATTCTTTGATACCGGTATACTACCCTCTGAGTGGAACTTTACCCAAATCTGCCTCACTCTGAAAGTGCTACATCATGAGAGAATGACGGAGATACGCCTCATGTCTCCGATGCTGTGGTCCTCCTAAAATAGCAGAACATGCTTTATTTTTATGCCTTTCCTCGGTTGCGGTTTGGTGAATGTCAGGTCTTCCTTACTAGGTTCTCACTGACCCCGATATTAATTTAGAACGTAAGCTGGAACTTATAGTCTCCCTTGTGGAAGATACGCGTTTAGAAAATATCCAACAGTACTTTGCTATATGGATTCTCTGGCGACTTTGGAAGAGTTGAAACGACTTAGTTTTCAACTCTATAGCTATTGATCCTATCCATACACTCTCACGGGCTACTTGCGATACTATTGAATGGATTGAAGCACACCCAGTAACTCCAACAACAACTGCAGCAACTGGCGAGAACCAAAGAACATTGTCATGGATTAGGCCACCGCAGACATGGATAAAATGCAATTATGATGCCTCATATACACACTCTGGCGAATATGTAGGTTTTGGTTGGATTTTGAGGGATCATCATGGCACACTTTTGTATGCGGGGTGTGGCAAGTCCTTCCAACGTGCTTCTGTGGAAGAGGCTGAATTATCGGCACTCATCTGGGCTATACAAGCTGTGTGGGGTCTCAGGTACCATTATGTGGAATTTGAAGGGGATAACCTTGATATTATCCAAATGCTAAACGGTCCCTTGCTTAACCTTCGTTTGGCGCCCTATTATAACACAATATTAGCTTGGCATTCCATGTTTTTGATTATTAAATTTACATATACCTCTAGGTTGCAGAATTAGTGTGTTGATGTATTAGCTAAAACAATTGTTCCGACTGCACACTTATGGGATATATTTCCCTATTGTCCGGGTTTTCTCCGGGCACTTGTAAACATTGATAGTGGTAATGCAATATAAATACGTTTGACGAAAAAAATAAAAATAAACCTATAGGCTATTTTATTAAACTTTATAAAATATATTATTTTGAACAATATAACAAACTCTAATTAGATGTCTAAACCAAGGAAAATAGTAAAGCCGCTCTTGGTGGATTAGTAGGTAACCAAGGATCAAGGCCAAGCTTAGTTAATGTTCCATCACCTACACATCTTTGTAAGCCCGAGTTAAGTAGATCTAAACCGTGAAGGATGGATGACCAGCCATATGATGGTTGTGTACCTATTGGCGCCCGAAACAAATCACGTCGTGGGAAATATCAGGCTTTATATAAACGATGTAGCAGACAATGCGGTCAAGAAAGTAGTTTTCCATGCTTGATTAGCTAGTAAAGCCTGATTAAAGGCCGCGAGTTCACGAAAACCAAGACCTCCCATACATTTTGGTTTTGTTATTTTCTTCCAAGAAACCCAATGCATTGGTTGCTTAGTAGGATCAGTGCCCCACTAGAAGTTGGCTATAAGTTTATCAATTGTGGAGCAAGTGCTAGCTGGTAGTCGAAAACAAGTCATTGAGTAGACCGGTAATGCAATATGCCACCGACTTGATTAAAGTCTCCTTCCCAGCCGTGGAGAGATACTGATTTTGCCAACTCAGCAATTTTTGCTTGACATTATCCTCTATATGTTTAAATAGTGCTCGTTTGTTTCGCCCAAATTGTTCTGGGAGGCCCTGGTATTCTCCAGCACCACCTATCTATATAATTCCAATTGTAGTCTTCACTACTGCTCGAGTCCCATGGAACACTCTTTGGCCAAAGATAATTTTTGATTTCTCTAGGTTTATCATCTGACTAGAGCAAGCCTCATACAGATCAAAGATAGTTCATAGTTGTCTCGCGTTGTTCATATTTGCCCGAATAAAAAAGAGGGAATCATCAGCAAAAAATAGATGAGATATAGTCGGTCCACCTCTACATATTTGCAGACCATGTAGTTCTCCGTTCCGTTGCGAATTAAGTAACATAGAACTCAACACATCAGAACAGAGTATGAACAAATATGGTGAGAGGGGGTCACCTTGACGTATGCCACGGGTCGGTTCAATATAACCATAGAGGCTACCATTAATAAGAACAGAAAAAGTAATTGTTCAGAAGCATTGCATGATCCATGTTATCCATTGTTCCGTAAAACCTTTCTATCGAAGTACTGCCTCTAGAAAATCCCACTCTACTCGATCATAGGCTTTGCTGACATCTGTTTTAACGACCATGTATTCAGAAGAGACTTTGTGATTCGTGCGTAAGGAATGAAATAGCTCATGGGCAATGAGCACATTATCAGTAATATTCCTTCCCGCAATGAATGTTGTTTGGTATTCATTGACAATCTGCGGTAATACCACCTTTAGTCGTTCCACCAAGATCTTAGAGATAATTTTATACTGTACACTACAAAGGCTGATAGGCCGAAGATCTTTCATCGTTTTGGGAAAATTTGTCTTCGGAATAAGGCAGAGATGTGTGTGATTCCATGATTCTGGCTTGGTTGAGGTAGCAAAGAACTATTGGACTTCTTGAATAATATTTGGGCTTATATCATCCCAAAAATCTTGGTAAAAAGCACTACCATAACCAGCTGGACCCGGTGCTCGAGAGGGCCCAATAGAAAAGACTGCGGCTCTGATTTCATCTTCCGTAATTGGTGCCGTTAAAGACTCATTCATAGGTGTAATTAAAACTGTCGGTAATTGTGCAATGCTTGATAAAGTTGCTGCATTAATGGAACTTTGGAATAGGTCGTTATAGTATTCTGTAGCCACTTGAGCTATCTGACGTTTGCCAAAGTGGTAATGACCATCCCCATCACAAATCTGACTTAACATATTGCGTGCACACCGATTCTGAGTTACAGCATGAAAATATTTGGTATTCGAATCACCATGTTGTAGCCAACGGTTCTGACTCTTCGCATGACAATATTTCTCTTCCTCCAAATTGGCCTTGTATAGCTGTTGTTGTAGTTCCCGGAGTTGTGTAGTAGAAGTAGAACCATTGGAGTTTGCTTCATCAATTGTTCTTGTCAACCGATCAATCTCCATGGCACTATTAGTTCGATTAGTCTGTTTCCAATTTGAAATGAAAGACCGAAAAAGGCGCAACGTTTCTGGATTGTGCTTGATATAGGTTGTTGACCCCAATATCAACGAAAAACCTCTTTAAAGGTATCATTTTTGCCAAGTCGATAGTCATATGTAAAGAGTTTTTTACTCCAGTCATTGCACTTACGAATCTGTATCACTGCAGGTCTATGATCAGAGTAAACTAGTTCCAAATATTCGACATTTGAGTGTGGGTACGCAGCTCCCCATTCCGCATTCACAAAAACCCGATCTAGCCAGCTCCTCACCATATATCCCCGTCGGCGACCACACCATGTTAGATTATTTCCCGTATAGCGGAGATCATTCAAGTGACAAGTCGAAACCATTTATAGTGCTTATAAGATCTATTGTAAAACCTTATAGATATGAAAACTAAATTTTGAGATGAAAAATAAATATTGCAGGAAAATTTTTTAGGCAAGAAAAAAAGTTTCGTGGGAAATTTTTTTGTACAATTTTTTTTTTATGAAAAAAGATAATTTCAAGGTATTTTAGTCGTTTAACAATATTAAAAAGTATTTTCTGAAAATATCAAACAAATAGGAATAATGTTGAAAATATGTTCATTTGGGAGACATTTTTGCAACTGTCCCATTAATCATTTGCCTTATATTGTAGTTTAAAATTCATAATTTTTTTAATGTGGTTTAAAATTAAAATTATACTTTAAAGATAAATAATGATGTAACACTCAAAAAAATGGCGATATTTTACTTTATATATATATATATATAATGATTTTTTGCCATAATATATGATGCAATTGGGTATCCACATCGATTGGAAAAAATTAATTTCAGAAATTTTTTTTTCTTTTTTGAGGGTGTTAGGATACCAAAAGTTTGAGAAAAAAACGTTAGACAGATAAAATAACTTCGCATTTGATTAAATTTAATCATCTTCCGATCTTACATATCTCAAAATGATAAAACTGGTCTATAGAATTTATAGGTATGGTTGTGGGTTTGTCTCACATTTAACACATTGGGCCTTATGGGCCATGATCATGTTGATGGATTCATAAGGTAGAGGAGCTGAGGATTAATGTTGGGCTCAATTCATTCAGAAACCCGGCCCATTGTTAAGTTTGTTAAACAAACTTAACAGACTTGTTATATATAATCTGTATAATTGGAATTTGTCTTCCGATTTGAATAATCTCGATCTCCTTTGTAATCTGTAAAAACCCAAAGAAGAAGAAGCTTAGTGGATTCTGGTATCAAAACCGAAGAGAGATGTACCCATTCAAAAGGGGAACTCTATAACTCTGTGTCTCGATTTTCTTTTACCTTCTTCTTTCGATCATTCTATTCTTAGTTTTCTCAATCGTGATTGAAGAAGAGTGTTGAGCTAATTCTGTAACAAGTAGTATCAGAGCAGCCAGGTTGCAATCAATTGTGCGGTGCTCAGCAACCAGAGGTAGAAGAAGAAGTGTACGTACCAGACCTAAGGAAGAAGATTAGAAAGAGTCTCAATCTTGAGGCCAATCTTCGAAAAAACACAGATCTGAATCCCGTGTTTGTTCAAGTCGCTCTCATCTGATAACAATAAGTCACAAGAAAGGAACATCTGATCAGATTTTCAATTCAGATCAATAATCAGGAAGTTGAAATTCGATTAGTTTTGTTCTTTTGATTCAGTATATTTTTTCCAGAATCTTTTGATTCAAAATCCAGTAGTCAGGGATCAAAGTTGATACAAGTATTCATCAATTATTGAAGCAGACAAAGTCTGGATCTATTATTCTGCAGGTAATAGATCAGGTTAATAATCAGTACAAGAAATGGAACCAACTTTGGGAAAATTCGAAATAGAAAGATTTGATGGAAAATGTGATTTTGGATTGTGGAAATATCGGATGTTGGGATAGTTTGAGATTCAAGGGTTGTTGTCAGTTCTGGAGGAAGATATTGAGGAAGAACAGAAGGTTGAGGCATCTGTTATCAAAGACCAAGACAGAGGAAAGGAAATCAAGGTTGGTAAGGTGGGTACGAGTTCTAAGGATCCTAAGT